>BOPN01000762.1:299014-319014 GCA_017312705.2 Penaeus japonicus
GGACCAGTTCAGTCGAACCACAACCACAGACCAGCCAGCCCGCAGACCTCGTCCGGGCTTGGTGCGGGCGGCGGTAAAAGGGTGTCGAGCAAGGGCGTTGCACAAGCGGCAGTGAAGCGGCGGCGCGGAGGCCTTGGCCCACCTTCTTCCCCCTGCCCATCCCTCTCGGCCTCCCTGCCCACCTCCCTCTCCCCTCTCCCGCCTACGCTCCTCGTAGTCTTCGTTTTCTCCTATTTTCAGATTTTTCGCGGCATCTCAATTACTTATTATCATTATTGTCGTTATCAGCATTATTACCATTTCTATCATCCTCATTATTTCCATCATCATTATCATTATTATGGGTAGGTGGGTAGGTGGATGGATGGATGGATGGGTGGGTGTATGGGTGGATGAATGGATGGATGGATGGATGGGTGGGTGTATGGATGGATGGATGGATGGATGGATGGATGGATGGGTGGATTGATGGATGGATGGATGGATGGATGGATGGATGGAAGGATGGGTGGATGCATGGATGGGTGGATGGGTGGATGGATGGATGGATGGATGGATGGATGGATGGATGGATGGATGGATAGATAGATAGATAGATGGACGGATGGATGGATAGTGAGAGTGAGAGGCTTCGAAAGAAGCCATCGTCCTAGCCCTTGAATACAAAAGGGTGTTCGAGACGTAAAACCGTAATATCATATATATATGCAAATATACCTCTCCCAGCATTTTCCCTCATTCTTATTCCCTTCCCCTTCCCTAAACGAACAAACGAAACGCGGTTCTCTAAGTAAACGCTTGTTTACCCCCCCCCCCCCCCCATTACCGGGCATCGAAAACACCACCAACAGAGGCGGGGAAACGGGGCATTTGAAGAGACCTACACGGGAAAAAAGCGAAGAGGACGATGATTCGAATAAGGGAAAAAATAAAAGAAAAAGGCTGACTCAGATTTTAAATGGGGAGAGGAGAAAAAAAAGGCAAATCCAGGAAGGAAAATGTTCGTAGAAGATTTTTAAAAGTGGGGGAAAAAGAAGAAAGGAGACTCAGATGTTAAATGGGAGAAAAATAAGGCTACAAACTCGACAGCTTATAAAAAAAATCCCCTTTTCTTCGCGTCTCCCATCCTACCTGGCAACGTTGGTGGACGTGTCGAGGAAGTTCTGCTTGGCGCCCTTGCAGTCGAGGCCGATGGCGATGAAGTCACCCTTGTACTCGCGCATCATCAGCTTGAAGTCGTCGTAGGTGAGCGACTCCTTGTGGTTGATGCCCGACGAGCTGAACATGCCGTTGATGAGCTCCTCGACCTGTGGCGGGAAACAGAAGAAGGTTGGCCGAGTGAAGACGCGCCAGATAGCAACGGCTGAGGGCATCGGAGTTGGAGCAATGACATGCAGTATTAAGGTATTAAGGGTAGTATGTAAGTGGTTTTGATTATGAGTAAATATTCTCCTCTGATCCTCCTAGTCCCCCTACTGCACCCTCCCCCTTCCCCCACATGTCACCATCCCGCTACCCCTTCCCTCTCCCAAAGGTGAAGTGTCCTGAGGCCTTACCTCCTCGTCGCTGACGGTGTTTGTTTTCGCGATCTCCACCAGAGAGCGGAGCATCTCGGAGAGCTCCGTCTTGTCGATGACCCCGTTGCGATCGTTGTCGCACATGTCGAAGATGATGCGCAGCTTGTCGTCGGTCGAGCCCTTGCTGAAGAGGACCACGGTGTCCAGGAACTCCTGGAACGAGATACGTCCGTCGCCGTCCTTGTCGACGATGTTGAACATGCGGCGCACGAAAATGTCGTCGGGCTTCATGCCGAGCGCGCCGGCGAACTCCTTCTTGGACAGCGACGTGCGCATTACCATCACGACGTCGCTGGCGGCGTCCTCGAGCTTGCGCTTCTCGCCGGGCTTGAGGCCGAAGGTGAGCTCGTAGGCCTCGCGGAAGAAGTGCTCGAGGCGCTTCGTGCGGCGCTCCTTCGTCTCGGCGTTGGCCAGCATCTGCTCCTTGTTGGTCTGCACGCGGTCCAGGCTCTTCTTGAGACTCATCAGGAACTGCTCAAGCTTGTTGAGGAACTTGTTGCGCGCCGCCTCCGTGTCGAACTCCAGGACGAGGTCGTGGTCGAGCGGCGGCCGAAGCAGCACCATGGGCTTCCGTCGCTGGTCCTGCGTGATCTCCACCACTAGCGTGTCCAAGTGAGCCACGTTTACGCGCCGCAGCTTCTCGCCCTTGCGGTTCACGGTGCAGATTTCCTGGTTCGGCCCGAACTTCACCTTCACGATGCGCTTGTGGTTCTGCAAAAAGTGAAGCTGGAGTTAATACTGCCCTGCCTTTGGTTCGTCTCTCTTTCTCACTCGCTACTTGCTACTGCGTTTAATCCTCCAAGCGCAGCTTTTTACATTTACCACTACTACTACTGTCACTACAACTACTTTTTAAAACTTAAATGGCAGACAACTCTGCCTCATCCTACCGCCCCCCTATATGACCCCAACCTACCTGGTGTAGCCACTCTTTGACCATCATCTTGTCGACGCTGCGGCCGTTGTTGTTCTCCTCCTGCAGCGTCCGGAAGTGCCTCCTGCGGGAGTTCTGGAATTTGACGGTCGCGTAGCCGGCGCCGGCGCAGATGAGCGGCACGGCGGCCAGGAGGATGCACGAGTAGATGTACGTCACTTCAGAGCCCTGCGGAAGGAGGCAAAGGTGAGATGGGGGAGTGCGAAAGGAGGCACCAGAGCACAAGAGCAGCACCACCAGAACACAGGAATAGAACAGCAAAGTAAAATCGGAAGATAAGGAGTGGGATGTAAGAGGAGGGATAAGCATGAAGACGGAGCGTGTAAGAACAGATAGAAGTAGGGAGGGGAGGATAGGAGATATGAAGGGAGGGAGGCTAGGGTAGCGGGGAGGGTAGGGGAAGGAGAGATGGAGGGAGATCTAGTTACTGTATCGCTGTTACATTTTCGTGAATGAGAGAGAGGGGGGAGGGGGGGAGACGAGAAAGCCAATCATTGACCAAGCAATGGCCATAGCCCTTGGGACAAATGAATCTCCCAGTGCACTCGGAAGATACTAAAAGCGTACGTATTCGTGAGCGCATCAGTACGTACAAGTCGTACATGGTATAGACTTTGGACAATGAGGGTGTGTGTTTCTCTGTGCGTGTGTTCATTTGTGTTTGCTTGCGCGTCCCTTCATCTGTGCTTGTCCTTCTTCTCTGTGCATTCAATAGTTGCTGCATTACATGTAGTTTGTACGTACTTTCCCACTGAAATTAACCCTAAAAGACAGACGTGTCTAAGTGTGAGCGTGAGAGTGAGTGTGAGAGTGAGCGTGAGAGTGAGAGAGAGTGTAAGCGCGAGTGTAAGCGTGACGTTAAGCTAACGTCAGAGCGTGACGTCACAAACCGTTACAGTTAAGAAGCAATGTTTTAACGACAGTCACACTCAGATTGTCTGCTCCAAAAGATAATAGTTTTAACGGTTTCTTCCGTTTACTACTAAGCATTAAACATCATTAACACAGGGGAGGGGAGGCGAGGGGTAAGATAAGTGAGGGGGAGAATTGGGGAAGTGGGAGGATGGGACGGGGATGGATGGAGGGAAAGGGGGAGAGAAGAGTAGAGGGGAGGGCAGGGGAGGGTAGGGTAGGGTAGGGTAGGGTAGGGTAGGGTAGGGTAAGAGGAGAGGAGAAGAGAGGACAGAGGGAGGAAGGGAGGATGGGGAGGGGAAGAGGGGGTGGGGAGGGGGAAAGGGTGGGGAGGGGGAAGGGGAGGGAAAGAGAGAGGGGGTGGGGAGGAAAGAGGGGAGGGGAAGGGGAAGGGGAAGGGGAAGGGGAAGGGGAAGGGGAAGGGGAAGGGGAAGGGGAAGGGGAAAGGGAAGAGAAGAAAAGAGGCGGAGGGGGAGAGGGAAAGAGAAATAAAAAGAAAATAATAAGTGAAGAGGAGAGAATAAAAAAAAAAGAGAAGAGAAGCGAAAGAAAGCGGGAAGTGAAAGGAAAGGAGGAGGAGGAGGAAATAAGGCAAAGGAAAGGCCATGCTAGTAACAGCCGAGTGGCGAGGGGTTGCCAGGTAACAGAGCCCGACGCGAAGACAGCCTTGATGGCAACTTGCGGTAGTTTAGGACGGGCGGGGTGGGGGGGGGGGGGGGGGGGGGGAAGGGGGGGGGGAGTGGGAGGGGGAAGGCTTCGTGACCCAGACGGCGCTCCAATCACTTCCGTAATAACACATAATTTGACACGGAGACGGAGAGGGGAGAGGGAAGAGGGGGGACAGGGGAGAGGGAAGAGGGGGGACTGGGGAGAGGGAGGGAGATTGAATGGGGAAGGGAGAGGGAGAATGAGGATGAAGGAGGGGACATGAGTGAGAAATAGGAGAGGAGGAAGTGAGAAGGGGGAGGAGGGGTAGATAAGAGGAAGGTGAGAGGGGTTCTTACTGATCCTAGAAGTGTTCTCCGGTCTTTCCACGCCGCGAATCTGAACTGATTTTGTCAACTGCATGATTACCAAGTGAATTATGAATGCATAGTTGTCAACCGTCACAGCCAACTGAATAATCTTCATCTAACCATTTATTTTTTTAATTTCTCGCCCGACGCTTCTGAAAACGTATCCGAACCTGAATTCGAACATTGTCTGAGCGTACAGCACATATATATATATATACATTCATATATATATATATATATTTATATAATTATATATATATTTATATATATATTTATATATATATTTATATATATATATTTATATATATATATTTATATATATTTATGTAGATAGATAGATAGATAGATAGATAGATAGATAGATAGATGAGTAGATGGATAGATAAATAGATATACAGATATTTTCTACATCTCTAGCTTCCCCTGTTTTATTGATTAACATTCTTGCATTAGTAGTCCCTAAGAAAGAAATACTAATCATTCATCGGCCTTTAAAAAAAAACGCTGTAACGGCTGATTCTGACACTTTCGCGTAATGAAAATGAAAATAACATAACACACAATAACCGTAGCAATAATAATAATGACAATAATAACAAGCATCATTATTATAATCATTGTCATAATTATAAGAATATTCATAACAATAATAATGACAAGAGTAATAATATTAATAGTAATGATAATAATAATAATAATAATAATAATAATAATAATAATAATAATAATAATAATAATAATAATGATAAATCATTATTATCATTATTAGCATTATTGTTGTTTATTTATTATCATTACTACTAATACAAATATTAACGACAATGATAATGATAATGTTCAGTTTATTTCGTAATGTTTCTACTTAAAGAAAATTGTCAAAGTTAACAAAACGAGTAGACAAGTAGACACGAACGATGAATGAAAGTAGAGTGACTTCCCAGAGTAAATTTTAACGACCACGTGATCTTTTTTACGACCATCGACTACGGCAGGTCCCACTGTACCGGACCATGTGTCCAGTGTGCCGGTCTCTAATGAGTCCGTTCTGTAAACTCGCCTACTTCAAAGATTTTGCTCTCGCTCGCTTGCTCTCTCTTTCTCTTTCTCTTTCTCTTTCTCTTTCTCTTTCTCTTTCTCTTTCTCTTTCTCTTTCTCTTTCTCTTTCTCTTTCTCTTTCTCTTTCTCTTTCTCTTTCTCTTTCTCTTTCTCTCTCTCTCTCTCTCTCTCTCTCTCTCTCTCTCTCTCTCTCACACACACACACACACACACACACACACACACACACACACACACACACACACACACACACACACACACACACAAACACTTTCAAAACCATCAATTCTCATCTCCTCTCTACATTCTCCTCTCTCTTTCCACTCTCTATCTCCTCTCTTCTCTTGTTTCGTCGTTGTGCAATTGCGCTGGAGAATCATGCAGTGTCTGGCACTGCACACCGCCATCGGATTCAAGTCAGTTTAGTGCACTTGGCCACGGGTCAGTGTACGCTCCCGGGTGTTCAACAGGTAATATAGTTTAGTAGTATGGTCGGTCTGGGTATGGTCGGTCGGTCGGCCGGTGGGCTGGTGGGCTGGGTGGGTTAGGTGGGTCGTACAGCAGCTGCAGTCTCTTACAGCTTTTTGTGGAAGAAAAATCCAACCAGTTTTCGCTATAAATACGACCCCTTAGGTAGCGGAATGGGAGGATTCGAGCGGTTTTGTGTAAAGGTAGCTAGGCTTTTTTTCCTTTTTTTTTTTTTTTTGGTTCATCCTGTTCCTCTGCTCTTTTCCTCTATGTTTCTCTGTCTTGTTCGTTTTATCTTTCTACTCCTCTATTTTTCTTCCCATCTATTTTTCGTTCTTTATTGCTTGATCTTATTATTTTTCTCTCTTTTGCTTCATCTTTCTATTTTTCTCTCTACTTCTACTTTTTCTTTCCCTATGTATGTTTCCTTCAACTTTCTCCCTCTCTCTTTCTACCTACCCGCTCTTTCTCCCTCTCTCCCTATCTCTCTCCATTTATCCTTCTCTCTGTCTCTCTCCAATTTGAAAAGCCATGTGCTATCGGAGTCATATCCTCTCTCTGTCATACATAGGCTATAAGTCCTTCTATCATGTAGCTGCAGCGGTTAGCCTCTATGTAAAAGGAGGTCAACATCGGGGCGAGCAGTGCCAATCTATCAATCCGTACATATACACGTACACACGTACACACGCACACGCACACGCACACGCACACGCACACGCACACGCACACGCACACGCACACGCACACGCACACGCACACGCACACGCACACGCACACGCACACACACACACACACACACACACACACACACACACACACACACACACACACACACACACACACACACACAGTCAGTCAGTCTGTCTGTCTGTCTGTCTGTCTGTCTGTCTGTCTGTCTCTTTCTCTCTCTCTCTCTCACACACACACATATACATACAGATATACATATACATTTTTCATTTTTTTCATTTATTAATACGTCGAATGAACACTCCAGGAATTTAATTAATCCAACCTGACACGAGCCTTAATAATTGCTCAAGACCTGCACGTGAGATATAGTGACGTCAGTCCCTTTTATCTTTGTCAGTTTCTTTGTCTTACAGTTACCATTTCCGCGCCGAATCTACTTATACATGATAATCTAATCACCACGATAATATTAGTATATCTCATTAACTTGAATTTCGGCGCCACAAGAAAGGAAAACTCGATAATTAATAATTAAAAAAAAAATTAAGCCAGCCAAAGCATTCTAAGAACGAGAGAGAAAAAAGCGGGGAATAAAATAACAAGCAAAGAAAATAACGAAAAACGAAAGAAAATTTTAAAAAATAACGGTAAACCAGAGGAGCGGACGCGACAGTAGCGCCTGATATTACGACACCCTTCTCTTGAAGGCAAAGGAAAAAATGTGAAATCTCGGCCAACCGCCTTTAAACATCCACTTGGGTCAAACAAAGAAGGAAAAAAAGCAAACAAAAAACAAGAAGGAAGAAAAGGGAAAAAGAGAAGAAGAGAAAAATAACTGAAAGAGCTCTTTTACTGGTTTCCTTTTTTCTTCTTCTTTTATATCCGTTTGAAGAGACACATGTCATTCCGTCTCTTTTTCTTTTTGTTTGTTATATACCGATTCTCAAAAGCCACAGAGCACCCTGTGTAATTACCATCTCGCTTCGAGCATTACGAAAGGCACATTCTCTCATTTACTGCTCCCCACCCCTCTTTTACGTCGGTTTCTCACCTCGATCCTCCCCTCTCCTCCCCCTTCCCTCCCCACTCCCCTCCCCTCCCCTCCTTTCTCCCGGGGTATCCTCCCCCCCCCCCACGCCTGCGTGTCCCTGATTCGACCCAACTCAGATTCGTCTCGATTTGGCCGACTCCCGAACCCGACTCGGCGACCGGCGACTCGTAACTTCTAAATTCCAGATTACGACGACGTTGAGAGCAGACGAAAGACGATCAATCACAATTATATGAATCCCCTACCCCCCCCCCCCCTTTGGCTCAAAGCCATCCCCCATCCCCCGGCCACTTCTATTTCTTTCTGTGGTCTTTTTATTTCTTCTTCTCCTCCTTCTCCTTTTGTTATATGTTGCAGTTTATGTCTACATGTGCGTTTCAGCCCATGTGAATGGCTTGCGTGTGCCAGCGCATGTAGAGCATTTGTGCTCCCGGCGTGCGTCCCTCGAACGTGCGCGCGCACACCTCCTCGAAGGTGCGTGTTCGGCAGCGCAAGAGCGAGTGAAAGCAAAGGCGTTCTATAATTCCGTGGAGACAAAAAGCCAGACAAAATATATATATATATAAAGACACTCGATCAAAAGTTACATCAGCGAAGCACAAAAAAGTACAAGTACAATGAGAGGGAGGGGTGGGGGGTGAGGGCGGGGGAAAGGGAGGGGGGAGACAGAGGGGAAGGAGAGGGTGAGGGATGGGGTGGGAGAGAGGAGGAGAAGAGGGAGAGAGAGGGAGAGAGAGAGAGAGAGAGAGAGAGAGAGAGAGAGAGAGAGAGAGAGAGAGAGAGAGAGAGAGAGAAAGAGAGAGAGGGAGAGGGAGGGAGGGAGGGAGGGAGGGGAGGGAGGGAGGGAGAGAGGATTGTAGAAAAGAAGGGATAAAAGAGGAAAAAAGACACAGAAAGGGGGTGGACACGGACAACATATGCAGACACAATTTAAAGTAAAAAGGAATTGAAAAAAATCCAAACCTGCATGAGAAACGGATGTACAGAAAAAAAAGTACAACAAAATCGAGCCTTACATAAATAGAAGAGGAAAGGGTGGACTTTTGGCCTTATCGCACACAAAGAAAAATATATAGAAAGAAAAATATATCTAAAAGCGAGAATAAAGTAAAAAAAAAAAAAAAAAAAAAAAAAAAAAAAAAAAAAAAAAGAATAATCAGAATTCCAAGTTAAGGGAGAACAATAAATTAAATCAATAAAAAACAAAAACTAAATAACGGGTGAATTGAGAAACCAAATTTAACCTAATTTTATATTTCTTAAATGCCCCAAAAATGAGAAACAAAAAAAACTAAAAAATAAATAAAATCAAAGTACAAAAAAATAAAAAATAAAAAAGACACCCAACCAACGAAAGTAAATCACACATCCACCCACACCCACACCCACAAACACACACCCACACCCGCCCGCCCGCCCGCACGCACCTGGAAGTAGTCGTATCCCTGGAGGTAGACGCAGAGCTCCATGTCGGAGGTGTTGAGCTGCGCCGGCTGCGGGCAGGGGTCGTCGGCCAGGTGGAAGAAGACGTTGCGCTGGATCTCCCCGGGGGCCACGCCCGACGCGTTCACGATGATGTCCCACAGGCCCACGTTGCGGATCTCCGCGATCTCGTCGGCGTCGAAGAGGCTACGGTGGCGAGGAAGAGGGGGGGGGGGAGAGAAAGACGAGGGTGAGCTGCAAGTTGACCAGACTACCGCTGCTGTTACTACAGCTACTACTACCTCTACCATTAATAATAATTAATATTATCAATAATAAAAATGATTAATATAATAGCAATAATAATGATCATCATAATAACAATAACCATTATCATAATAATAATTGTAATCATTATCATAATAATAATCATCATCGTTAACCTAATAATAATGATTATGCTATCATTTATGATAATAATGGTCATCATAATGATAACTAATGATGTTAATGATACTATATTTAGCAATCATAATAATGACAATAATAATGATAATGACAATAATAAAAATAGTGATACTATAACTACTACTATTGTTGCTACTAATACTACTAACATTAAAAGTAATAGCAACAACAAAAATTAACAATGAGAATAACAACAACAATGATTAATAATATCAATAACAATAATAATAATAATATTAATAATAATAATAATAATAATAACGATTATGTTAATAATAGCAATATCAATAAGATATTCCTGGACTATGGTCTTACAAAACTGCGTATAATAAGACAAAAAACTACAACACAACTAAATAAGATATAAAAATAATATACAAGTAGACACGCTGCTTTGCATTTATCTGCATATGCTAATGTCACTTCCTCTCATACCAACTTTATCATAAGCAACGCCTAATTAAATCACCTTGTTCAGTGAATAATTAGCGGTCATTAAGCACCTCTTAATTTCGTCTCTACACGACCCGCCATAATCACTTCATTATGCAACTCGAACATTGCAATAAATAATCCTTTCGTGACTGTAATTGTCAATCGCTTCGTTAAAAGCTAATCCTCCGATGGTATTTGCTAATCATCTAACCCTTTGTTATATTCATTATCTCCTCCTCCTCCTCCTCCTACTCCTACTCCTACTCCTACTCCTACTCCTACTCCTACTCCTACTCCTACTCCTACTCCTACTTCTACTCCTTCTCCTCCTCCAACTCCTACTCCTCCATCAACAGTCCCCCTCCAAGCACACTTACGCGTTCTCCTCGTTCTCGAACCAGAACCTGTCGGCGTCCCTGAGTCTGAGGAACTGCTCCTTGATGATGGCCCTGAAGAGCTCGCCCGGCCCGTCCTGCGACTCCAGCATTCCGCCGACGTACCTGGGAGGAGGGACGAAGGGGGGAGAGGTGAGAATGAGTGAGTATGAATAAAAAAAAGGGGAGTAAAGGGGGAGGAGAGGGGAGGAGAGGGGAGGGGAGGGGAGGGGAGAGGAGAAAATGAGAATGGATGAGAAAAGGGGAATAAAGGGGGAGGGGAGAGAAAGAGTGACAATGAATGAGAAAGGGGGAGGATAGGGGAGAGGAGAGAATGATTGAGTATGAATGAAAATAGGGGAGTAAAGGGGGAGGAGAGGAGAGGGGAGGGGAGGGGAGAGAAAGAGTGACAATGAATGAGAAAAGAGGAGTAAATGGGAAGGTAGGGGAGAGGAGAAAATTAATTAGAGAGGGGTCAGGGGAAGAAAATGCGAAAAACCTGACACGGGAGGGATGGAGAGAAAGGGGAAGCGAATGAGGAAAAAAATAAAAACAAAACTGAAAGAAGGTAGAAAAGGGGCAGAAAGGAGCAAGAAGGCCGATAAAAGAGGAGAAAAAAGAGGAGAAACACATAAGAGGTAGAAGGAAGAAAGAATAAAGAAGAAATAAAGAAAAAAAAAGAATGAGGAAATATTAGTGGAAGAGCGAAAGAGAGGTGACAAAGCCGGGAAGTCCAAACCAAAATCGTCAAGCCTTGCACGAAGGAGAGAGATGTTGCAAAGACGAAAGGTCAAGGAAGATGAAGAAAGGTGGGAAGAAGAGAGATAAAATAAGAGGAAACGCGGAGGGAAAACACGGTAAGAAAGAGAAAGGGAAGGAATATCGGGGACAAAGAGAGAGGAGAGAGGAGAGAGGAGAGAGAGAGAGGGAGAGAAGATACGCAGGGAAATATATTGACAGGGAGACGGAGATGGAAACGGAGACGGAGACGGAGAGGGAAGGAGGGAGGGAGAGGGAGAGGGAGAGGGAGAGGGGGAGGGGGAGGGAGAGGGGGAAGAGGAGGAGGAGGGGGAGGAGGAGGAGGGGGAGGGGGGGGCGACACCTGAGGCGGCGTGCCACAAGTCACGTACATCGCAACGAAAGAGCCATTTAGTTTATGAACAGGAAACGGGCAAAGTGAAACGACTTAAGTGGCATATTTATCATCATTCTGCACACAAACGTCAAAATATACATAAACATTTGACATACACTCATACACATTCTTCAACATGTTTATTATTTACCTTGACTCTTGCTCAATCACAAATTCATTCATTCCATTATTCATTCTTTCATTCGCATATTCACCTCCAATTTCCCATAGAACTCCTCTCCTCACAAACACCTGCATTACTGCCTAAACATAACCAGAGCCACACCTACACCCACATTTACTACCCCACACTCACCCATTTAGGTGTTGAACATCTACACCTACACCCACACCCATTCACCTCACCCTTTCACTTTCATATTCACCTTTACAATGACTCTCACTTACACACACTCACATTCCCTCTCGTTCACTTTCACGCTCACAATCCCACTCCCTTACCCCTATCATTACCCCCACTTCTCCCCCACACAACCAGAAAGATCACATTCACTCTCTCATTCACTTATTTACTCACTCGCACACTCACACCCACCATCCCCCACTACTCCCCACACGACCGCGCATCCTAAAGAAAACATGTTCACTAAACACGACCCAAAACACACGCACCCACACATACACAAAAATAAAATTCACTCACAGATCGACGTCCATGAGGTCGCCCTTGTAGAGCTCACTGAGTTTCTCGAGGAGTTCGGGGTGGACGGCGTAGAGGTCAGGGTTGATGTCCTCCCAGCGCTCGATGGGGTCCAGGTGGAAGCACTTGCGCACTGTGTTGTAGTCGGGCAGCCCGTTGTCGCGGCCGCGCATGATGTTCAGCGCTCCTGTGGGGGACGGGAGGGGAGTGCACGTCAGCTATGAGTGATTAGGAGGGATATTCTGCAAGGCGGCGCGGCCTTTGAGAGGGCGGACAAAAGGGCATTGTCTTCGGTATATCGTTCACGCAAGCATCCTTATTGGTACAGAGAAGAGACTAGAGATCCCAAGAGGAAGAAGACCCTAAGAGGAAACCCCAGAGGAAGACCCCAACCAGAAATGACACCTGCATCATCAGGAGACTTTTCCTGTGGGCTCCCCAATATCTCTAAAGAAGACCCCATCGAAGAAGACCCCATCCCCTTCAGAAGACCCCATCTGAGAAGACCCATAGACCCCCATTCCCTTCAGAAGACTCCATCTGAGAAGACCCAAAGACCCCTTCAGAAGACCCCCATAACCTTCAGAAGACCCCATCGGAGAAGAGCCAGGCTCCCTACGTACCGAGATCCCTCCTGGAGAACTCGAGCGGCCCGAAGAGCTTGTTGCGGACGTCGGAGCAGAGCACGTGGTCCTCCTTCTCGGCCAGCTGCGACGCCAGTCCGCGGAGGAGCTGCTCCACCGTGCTGTTGGACATCACGTCCTGCGGGGGAGGAGAGAGTTAGGGTCACTTGCGGAAACATACTGGAAGAAGTAGTGTAAATAGGAGGAATTATATCTATCTATCTATCTAGCTAGCTAGCTAGCTAGCTAGCTATATTTGCTGTTGACATTAGTTACTGCGGGGATGTGAATATGAGACCTGCTAATTCATTGCTCCACCTAGAAGGAGGGAGACCAAGAAAATAAGAAAGAAGATAAAATTGATATGAATAATCTACACATCTGCCTATCGATCTATGTATCTACTTCTAAACATATATATTGGCTACTGGGAGGAAGGGAGTAAGGGAGTGAGTGAGGAAGGGAGAACACGACACGTGAGATTGATAAGGGTATTACATGGGAAAAAATGTATCTGTATATACCAACTAAAATAATTGTTACTAAAGTCTCAAGGCAACAGTGTTACTGAGGTCTGTAGTGAGTAAATACGTAAATGATAAATAATAGCAATAATATATGAAAGATTTAAAATATACCCTTCACTTTGCCAGTTTGACAAAGCACAAACAATTACATATACACAGGTACCTCCCCCCCACCTCCGCCTACGCACGCATTTATGCTTCTTACCCCCTCTTACCCCCAACCCTTAACCCCTTTCCCTCCCTCTTTCCCCCTCTCTCTCCCTCTATCTCCCTCTCTCTCCCGCCCTCTCACGTTTACAAGCCTTGGGCCCCGCCTCACAAAACGCGCCCATACAAAACCACCCTCGAGAACACGGCCGCCCGAACCACGCCCTATGTAGCCGCCTTGCTGTCCCGGTGTTCATTCATCATATACAAGGCCAGGGAACATACAGGGCCTTGTTTGGAGTATATGGGGAGAGGGAGAGGGAGAGGGAGAGGGAGAGGGTTATCTGATGGTAAACCTCTTTTGTAATTCCCAAACACAAGCCCCGACAGAGCTCTTTGAGTACTCTTTAAAAGTTNTATATATATATATATATGTATATATTCTGCTTGATCTTAGTCTTTCTATAGATATCTCCAATACTAAGAATATGTCATAATAATAATGACTCATTGTATTTTCCATAAGAATAAGAATATGAAAAAAATTAAAGTAATAAGTAATAATAATAACAATAAAACAACAATGACAATGAAAATAATAACAATAATAACTATAATTATAAAAATAACAATAACTATAATCATAAAAATGACAATAACAATAATAATAATATCAATAACAATAACAACAACAATAACAACAACAACAACAATAGCAATGATAATAATAATAACAATAATAATTATAATAATAATTACAATAATTGTAATAATAATAATAATAATAGTAATAATATTAATAATAATAATAACACTATTACTACTACTAATAATAGTAATAACAATAATAATAATAACAATATCAATAAAACTAAAAATAATAGTAACCATAAAAGTTAGACTGCGAGCAGGAACAGGAACGTAAATACCTAGTACATCACACGATAGACATACCTTTAGGTTTCTTATCATCAGTGTCCCGTGGGGTGGAACACGCTTGATCTCGCAGTGTTGCCGTGATATGAAGGGGCTAGTGAATTTTATGTCGCATGTTGGGTTGCGGCCCAAGATGTACTGTAAGGGGGGAGCAAGAGGAGAGAGAATCAGCTTTGGTGAATCCTTTATGCAGTCCCATGATAATTGTGAAATTATAGACAAGAATGAATGTAGGAAGGTAGAAAGGAAGGAAGGAAAGAAGGAAGGAAGGAAGGAAGGTAGGGAAAGAGCGAGAGAGGGAGGGAGAGGGAGAGGGTTATCTGATGGTAAACCTCTTTTGTAATTCCCAAACACAAGCCCCGACAGAGCTCTTTGAGTACTCTTTAAAAGTTCGAGTCTTTTTTACCTTCCGTCTCTGATGGAGAATGCCTTAAAAACAAGAAGGAAGGAGGGAGGGAGGGAGGGAGAGGCTTGAGGGAGGAAGAGGAGAAGAGAGAGAGAGGGAGGAGGAGGAGGAGGAGGGAGGGTATAAAAAGAGAAGAAAAAAAGAGGGTAAAATATTTAAAAAGCGACTAGTTCATGTAAAATCCGGATGATGTATAAAATTATAGAGTATAATATTTCCTTCATATATATATATATATATATATATATATATATATATATATATATATATATATATATATATATATTGAAGAAAAAAAATCCATAAATCTATGAATATAAACCTCGAACAAGTAACAAAATCATAATGCATGAAATTTCAAAAACGTCATAACAGAATATTCTAATAAATAATTTCAAATAAAAAAGAGGAAACGACCAACTCACAAATTCACCCAAACCGGAACTAGTTTCTCTTCTATGCATCTACCCCCCTCCCCTATCTAAAACACCCACCCACACACCCTACCCACCACACCTTAACTGTTCTCTTCTAAGTTTCTACCATCTTCCCCCCCTACCCCCGCCCCCACCTACCCACTCCACCTTCGCTGTTCCCTTCGAAGCCTTTACCCACCCTGCCTCTTACCCACCCTGCCCCCTATCCCTTACCCCGACCCACCCACCCCACCTACCCACCTCATGCCCCACCATGAGACTTCGCCCACACCCTCCGACTGACAAAACACCAGCACGAAAACAAATTGCAGGCGTATCTATTCATCTCGATATAAAAAAGAAAAAGACATAGGAAAGTTGATCTTTTTTGACACACTGACGCAAAAATAAAGAAAATAAATATATACAAAAAAAAAGTTTTGGAGGAAAAATCCTACACAAAAGCGAAACGAGACAAATGAGAACACAAAAGGCTCAACAAAAAAAAAGTTAAGCGAAACCCAACAATCAACATGAAAGTAAAGCCTCATCGTCAAAGAACCATCCTTCAATGCAACATTTGCAACATTGCCTTGCACGCCATAATATGTTAAAAATGTATTGGTGAAACATGTTAGTGTTCAGGTGAACGTGTCTATTCAAAGGAACGTGTTAAGTCAGAACGTCATGCATATAGAACGTGATAAGACAGAATATCATGCAAACAGGACGTGCACAGGAACGTAATAAGATCTCATGCATAGTAAACGTTTACAAGACGCTCTAAGGTAGAGTAGTATATATTAAGACATCCATAACCTAGAAAATCATGCATAGAGATAGGGCAAAGCCAGAATATCATGCACTGAAACGGGATAAATCTATTTACCATGCTTATATAATGCGCTAAGCCAAATTCATGCTCACACATTGTGACTAAGCTAGAATGTCATGCATACAAAATAGCATATCATGCACAGAGAATACGCCAACCTCCACCCCTCAACATGCACTTCACTGACTGACCAATGGGTCATGCAAGCCTTTTTTTTAATACACCCGAAAGCAAATCGTGCAAACTGCATGCATACTCCATCATGAGGGTCCTTCCCTTGCTATCATTATTTCGCTTGCATCTCAAGATGTTAAGGGAAGGGGGGGGGGGGAGGAGATGCTCTCGTCTTCGCAGAGTAAAAAAAAAATGCAAAAGATATTTTCTTTTAAATGAATGATGGACAAAATCAGATAAAACAAATAATTTCGCTGTTGACTACCAATGTACCATTTCTTTCCTCCCTCTTCTCATGTTTCGTTTCTCATTCTTCTTCCTCTTCACCGTCCTCCTTTCTCTCGACACACACACAAACACACACACAAAGACAAAAGTAAAAACAAAAATATATATACAAAAAAATAACTAACGAACAGAAAAAAACGAAAAGAAAACAAAAACAATGAGAAGCAGTCAGCCAGCAGCACAGACGTCGCCGCTTCCTCCCAACCAGCCTCCCGGGCCTCCCGAGTGAAGGGTTGCATTGCACGCTCAATAATGCCTCTCTCGCTCTTCCAAGGTTCCTTATCATCAACACATGGGCGGAGGTAATGAGCAGCGGAACGAAGGTCCTGCGCCTGACAGGATTCTTTTCCTATTTTTTTTTTTTTTTTTTTTTTTTTTTTGGGGGGGGGGTTCATTCATCATTATCATCATTGCTAGGACCGTCACCACATTAACATCAATATCACCATCGTCATGACATGATCATCATTATCATCAGTATAACTGAGACGTGAAATGTCTTCTCTTGACGTAATGAACGCCAAAGTTCCTTTGTTGTAGTCCCATGGTAACACTAGTGGCCGTATTTCACTCATTACGAGTATTTTAAACAAATTACGAGTATTTTTTTAAATGATCTTGAACACAATCGAACACTCATGGGTTTCCTTGTTTTTTTTTCTAATCATTATTGCCAACAGCGAAATGGGAGGGGATGGCGGGGAAGAATGTCCATGCTGCGTGATCGTCATGCCTACTAGCTCCTCAAGGTGCGTCGAGAGGAGGAGGAGGAGGAGGAGGAGGAGGAGGAGGAGGAGGAGGAGGAGGAGGAGGAGGAGGAGGAGGAGGAGGAGGGGGAGGGGGGGGAGGAGGGGAGGAGGAGGAGGAGGAGGAGGAGGAGGAGGAGGAGGGGAGAGGGGAGGAGGAGGGGGAGGAGGAGGAGGGGGGAGGAGGGGGAGGGGGAGGAGGGGGGGAGGAGGAGGGGGGGGGGAGGGGGGGAGGGAGGAGGGGGGAGGAGGGGGAGGAGGAGGAGGAGGGAGGGGAGGAGGGGGGGAGGAGGGGGAGGAGGAGGAGGGAGGGGGGGGGGAGGGGAGGAGGAGGAGGAGGAGGGAGGAGGAGGAGGAGGGAGGAGGAGGAGGGGAGGGGGAGGAGGAGGGGGAGGGAGGAGGGGGAGGAGGGGGAGGGGGAGGAGGAGGGGAGGAGGAGGAGGAGGGAGGAGGAGGAGGAGGAGGGGGAGGAGGGGGAGGGGGGAGGAGGAGGAGGAGGGAGGAGGAGGAGGAGGAGGAGGAGGAGGAGGGAGGAGGAGGAGGAGGAGGAGGAGAAGGAGGAGGAGGAGGAAAAAGAAGACATGGAGGATATATATATATATATATATATATATATATATATATATATATATATATATATATATATATATATATATATGTCTGTGTGTGTGTGTCTGTCCGTGTGTGTGTGTGTGTGTTTGTGTGTGTATGTATATGTATGTATATGTATATATATGTATATACGTATATATGTATATATGTATATGTGTATATATGTATATATATGTATATATATATGTATATATATATGTATATATGTATATATATATTTATACATATATTTAAATAATGCGTGTGTGTGTGTGTGTGTGTGTGTGTGTGTGTGTGTGTGTGTGTGTGTGTGTGTGTGTGTGTGTGTGTGTGTGTGTGTGTGTGTGTGTGTGTGTGTGTGTGTGTGCGTGTGTGTGTGTGTGTATGTGTGTGTGTGTGTGTGTGTGTGTATGCGTGTGTGTGTATGCGTGTGTGTAGACTAACAGTAGGTATAACGTACATTGAAGACATAAAGTAAAAATAGTGTAGACAACCTATATATAGCAAAGGGAGAGCATAGAATGTAGATAGAACAGCGTAGACAGAGAGAACATGTATATATATGTACCTATATATATGTATGTATGTATATAAATACATATATATGTACATATATGTATGTATGTATGTATATATATATATATATACATTCATTCATATATATATATATTTACACACACACATATATATACATACACAAAGTAGACAGAAGAACGAAACGTGAGTAGAATACCTCGTACTTAACGAAACCACATCTTCGCTGTCTTGAAACCCCGGGGAACCGATGCCTCGAGCATGAGACTCTGGGCTAGCCTCGAGCACAAGAAACAACGGAAATTTGAAATTCATGCATATCTATCTGCCTTCAATAATCCGCGGGCTCTTTCGGTGGCCGTTCTTTGTGCTGACGAGTCGCTGTTGGCTCGTCGCGCCTCCAATGCCATAACCATGCCTCGATACTCATCAAATATTCTGCGGTTGGCTATGCCCTTTTGCTCGCAGGAAAGGTCTACCACGGCTGGTCCTGGGTACCTCCTCCGACGTCATTGAAGGGCGGCGAAGAAGCACTATCCCGCTGCTGTTTTATTCTTCCCCGTGCCTCACTCTTCCTCCACTCTTCTTTTCTTCCTTCTTTTCTCCCCTTCTTCTTTTCCTCCCTTTCTCTCTTCTCCCTACTTTCCCTCACCCCTCCGTTCCTCCCCTTTCTTTCTGTGTCTCCTCCTCTCTCCTTCCCTTCCTCTTCCCTCTCCTCCCCTTGTCTTCCTTCTCCGCTCCCACCTTCCTATCTATCCATCCTTTTTCCTTCCTCTCATAACCCCTTCTTCAATTCCTCCCTTCCTCTTCTCCTCCTTCTCCTCGTCTCCTTCCATCCTTCTCTTTTCACATCCTACCCTCCCCTCTCCCTTCTTATTCGAGCCTTCTTCCCCTTCTCCTTCACTCCCTTCCTCCTTCTCCCTTTATTCTCTTCTCACTTCCCCTTCCTTCCTTTTAATTCCCTCCCTCAACCCCCCACCCTTCTTCATTCCTTCCTCGCTTCCTCTCCCAACCACTTTCGTCTTACGCTGCCTCCCTCAAAATTCTCTTAACTGAGACGTGACACCGTTAAAGAAATGATGAATATATGAGACACCCGAATAAAAAAAAAATCGCTAATTAGAATGGTCGGAAATTTACAGAAAAAGTGTGAATGAATATATAAAAGCTGATTTATAAAAATGATGATTGGAAATACGTAGCACACAATACGCGCAATATATGCTGCATACATATGGACAGCTTCCCACAGCTTGTTCGAAAAAGTAAAATCATTGATGCAATAACCGATAGTAATTACATTGCATATCTATTGTTAGTATATAGGTTCAAAAGCCAAAAAGAAAATACTAACTTCTTACATCAAAATTTTCACTTCTTTTCTAATTTGTATTCAACAATCAATTACTGCATTTAGTTATCAGTTATTTTTCCCTGATTTATAATTCTATACGAATCTGGTTTATTCTGACCTATCTGCTTTTTGCCTTTTCAATCATTATTTACATCACGTGCAGTCAGCAAAAAAGCGAGCGACATAGAATATGCTCGACTTGCGCAAAAGGCTGTTTA
>BOPN01000762.1:337167-344667 GCA_017312705.2 Penaeus japonicus
TGTTCATTGTACGTCATCTTATATACAAGTCTACTTTGTGATCGCTTACATTTCTATATTTCTTCACTTCTCTTTTATGGCACAAGGCTATCGTTTGAAAGGATGGACAGTGAAGTCCTTCTGGTGTACTCTACCTTTTTTTATACTTGCACTACAAACCGAACCCGAAGCCCATTAGAAAATGATATATAGAATGAACATTTCACCAGATCCACTCTCTCCCTTAACTAATTATAATAATTGATATCTAAAAAATATATACCTAGCCAGATGCCGCAGCAAATTCTATTTCAAAAAGCAATAAAAAGGCCACCGACAACGCCCCCGCCCCCGCCCCCGATCCCCTGCATTGATCCCCGTTGTGAACATCTGGGCAGTTCATCTTCGGGGAACACCTTCAGCGAATACCTGGAGTGAACAACTTTAGCGAGCTCCTTTAGATGATGCCTTTATCTCAGTGCCTTCGGCGGCCATCTTTAATGAACTCCTTTAGTGAACATCTATATTGAACACTTTAGCGAACACCTGGATTGCACCGCCGCGGCGTCCGTCCTTCGGAGCAGTGACTTGCACCGTCGTGGTCGGAGTCACTTTTTAGTCGCTTTTTGAGCTCCAGAGGGAGAGGCGTGACGTGACGTGACGCCGCCTGCTTCTGCTCCAGCTGCCCCTCGACGCCCCGAAGCAAAGACTTACTGAAGGACGCTTCTCTTGTTTGTATCTTCGGCTCGATTTGTTGGATATACTTTCGTTTAGCCGTGTTAAACGAAAGTAGGGAGGGAAGGAGGAAGGGAGAGAAACATAGAGAGTGACAGTAGACAACAATAAGTTCTGAAACATGCAGATTTTCTACATCAATCTAATCTCCTTGACACAAAAAACTACAACGCATCACTCGCTACGTCGGCCGCCTTGGGTCAACTAACGCAAGCATTCACAACAACCTAAACATAGTAACCCAACATTTTAAGTCATTTGGATCATGAATCACTTTGTTTACATTCGTCATCCCTGACCCCGGACTCCTGACGAAGGGAAGGTCAGTAATGTTTACTCTAAGGATGTGAATGAGGTCACAGACTTAAGTACCGCCAAGATCCCGCGCACACAAAATAGGACGTCAAGTCAAGACCAGACAGTAGTCCAAAACAGGCGCCCGAACGGAGTCCATCTCACCCACCTCCTGAGGCCACACTAGTTTGTTTAGTCACGAAAATAAAACGTTTGTGACGTAAAACAGGATCAGTCGCGAAAACCAAACGGCTTCCATGGCGTCGGAAGCGTGACTACCATACGGAACCAAGAACCAGAAAGACTCGAGACTTCTTCACCACAAGCAGGTTCTATGGGATGGACGAGATGAATGGTTTGCACGTGTGGTACGAGCTACTCATATCCCTACGGTCCGCATGCGTGACACGGCACGAGCTGCTCTTGCCTTGTAAACAGCTATGTTGCTGTCATGGAAGGAGGAGCGATTTTGTGACTGGCAAAACGTCGAAAAAAATCAGCAAAAGAACTTAGAATGCAAGAGAAAAAAAGAAGATTGGTCATACATATTGTTGGTGTCGCTTCATACAGAAATGCAAAGATGAGTGAATTTATATATGAAAAAAATACACAGCGCTAGCTCGAATAACAAAGTCACGAGGCAGGATTAAATATGACTGCCTTTCCAAACCTGCCAACACTACCAATCCAACCAAACAAATACAGCTACATTTACGACTTGAGCAACTGCGACTGTAACAACAACTGCATGATGATCACCATCAACAACAACATCAACAACGACATCAACAACACGTAGCCCCCGAGAAGCCTTTGCCCTCGCGAAGGCTGAGCGAAGGCTGAAGGCGAAGCGCGAGGGAGGAAAATCGCTGGCGCTGAGTCACTCCCGAAGGTCGACCAGATACGAGGAAGTGCGTACTGTAATGTGGAGAGAGAGACGGAGGAGGAGAGGAGGGCGAGGGAGAGAGAGAAGAGAGAGAAGAGAGAGAAGAGAGAGAAGAGAGAGAAGAGAGAGAAGAGAGAGAGGGGAGAGAGGGGGAGAGAGAGAGAGAGAGGGGGGGGAGGGAGAGAGAGTAGAGAAAGAGGGAGAGGGGAGAGAGAAGGAGAGGGGAGAAAGAGGAAGAGGAAGAGGAAGAGGAAGAGGAAGAGGAAGAGGAAGAGGAAGAGGGAGAGAGAGGGAGAGAGAGAGAGAGAGAGAGAGAGAGAGAGAGAGAGAGAGAGAGAGAGAGAGAGAGAGAGAGAGAGAGAGAGAGAGAGAGAGAGAGAGAGAGAGAGGGAGAGGGAGAGGGAGAGGGAGAGGGAGAGGGAGAGAGAGAGGGAGAGAGAGAGGGAGAGAGAGAGGGAGAGAGAGAGGGAGAGAGAGAGGGAGAGAGAGAGGGAGAGAGAGGGAGAGAGTGTATGCTTGTGTGTGCGTACATGCGTGCCAGGCACTGCCTCTCGTATTTGAATTTGACAAACTGATTTAAGACCTAAAGATTAAACACATTTATTTAAGCTCACAACATGGTCGGCAAGAAGTGACCAAAAAAAGAGAACTTATTTTTTTCGTTAAGTCTTGCAGTCCGCTAATAATTAGCGAGAGACGCTAGATTCACTTTCACTCGTAAGTGGCGCAATTGCTATCAATCTGAGATGATACGTTTGAAATATTAAATAATTTCGTGTGTGTGTGTGTGTGTGTGTGTGTGTGTGTGTGTGTGTGTGTGTGTGTGTGTGTGTGTGTGTGTGTGTGTGTGTGTGTGTGTGTGTGTGTAATTGATAAAGAGAAAAGAAACGCAGAAAGCGTGAGAGATTGATAAAGCAAAAAATACAGAAAGCGCCAGAGATTGATAAAGAGAATACGAAAAGCCGTCTCAGCGGCGGAACCTGCGTGGTTGCACACCTGCCGGATACACGTCACAATGTCCACACTCTGGCCGGTCTCAAGCAGACCTTGCGTGACCGTTCATTAGAAAAGCTAAATCCAGGCCTTCACGGCACGGCCGCCTCTCCTCCCTCTCCCCCCTCTCTCCTTCTCCTTCTCATTCTCCTTCTCTCTCTCTTTCTCCTTCTCCTAATCCTTCTCCTAATCATTCTCCTCTCGCTCGCTCTCGTGCTCGTGCTCGTGCTCGCTCTCGCTCTCGTTCTCGTTCTCGTTCTCGTTCTCGTTCTCGCTCTCTCTCCATTTCTTTCTTTCTTTCTTTCTTTCTTTCTTTCTTTCTTTCTTTCTTTCTTTCTTTCATTCTTTCTTTCTCTCTCACTCTCTCTCTCTCAACCTACCATTTTTATCTAGTTGGCTGACTTTGAACGTGTGTGAGAGAGAGAGAGAGAGAGAGAGAGAGAGAGAGAGAGAGAGAGAGAGAGAGAGAGAGAGAGAGAGAGAGAGAGAGAGAGAGAGAGAGAGAGAGAGAGAGAGAGAGAGAGAGAGAGAGAGAGAGAGAGAGAGAGAGAGAGAGAGAGAGAGAAGAGAGAAGAGAGAAAGAGAGAAAGAGAGAGAGAGAGAGAGAGAGAGAGAGAGAGAGAGAGAGAGAGAGAGAGAGAGAGAGAGAGAGAGAAGAGAGAGAAGAGAGAAGAGAGAAAGAGAGAAAGAGAGAGAGAGAGAGAAGAGGAAGAAGCGCCAACCTCGCCAAAGTTCTCCTGCCGCCGAGAGGACGGGAGAAGCGCCCCAATTGCCACGCCGCTCTTAATTGCCATCTCTCGGGAAATCGTCGTCGGTGCACTCCGGCAGTCGGTTACTCTAGTTCTCGGTTACTTGGTTGCTCAGTTACGCTATTTCACGGTAACTTGGGTACTCAAGTGTGTTCGATTACTATTGTATTCAGTAATTCACTTACATTTTTACATAATTACTCAGTTGCTCGATTACCCGGGTAATCAGTTACTCTCCTTACTCACTGACCCAATTACTCTGTTAACTCACTCCTCCCCCCTCCCCTCCCTAAGCCACCCATGATCTCTGTTACTCAGCGTTTTAATTGTCGGTCGGGAGAGTCGGCGGCGCTGACCTTGGGCGCGGGAGAAGGTTTCCGCTCGAATTTCACTCTGCGAGAAGTCTGCGGTCGAGGTTGCGCAGTTTCATCATCGGGAAGGCGGCGCGGCGGTTGCGTGGCGGAATCAGGGAATGGTGGGGAGAGGGCGAGGAGCAGTTGAGGAGTATGTGAGGAATAGTTGATGAGGGGGCTGAGGATTAGTTGACGGGTGGGTGAGAAATAGCTGATGAGTGGGTGAGGAATAGCTGATGAGTGGGTGAGGAATGGTTTATGAGTGGGTGAGGAATGGTTTATGAGTGGGTGAGGAATGGTTTATGAGTGGGTGAGGAATGGTTTATGAGTGGGTGAGGAATAGCTGATGAGTGGGTGAGGAATGGTTTATGAGTGGGTGAAGAATACTTGATGAGTGGGTGAGGAGCAGTTGATGTGAGGGTGAGGAAAAGTTGATGAGAGTCTGATAAATAACTGAAGAGTTTGATGAATAATTGAAGAGAGCGAGACAATTGATGAGAGGGCAAGAACAAAATTGATTGGAGGAAAGAGAATGATAAATAAGTAATTACAGTAAATAAAAACGACGGGTACAGGAGGTAAATATAATCAATCATTAATCATTAATAACGACGGGTGCAGAGGGTAAATATAATCAATCATTAATTATGATAAGTATGATAAATAATTTCGAATGTTTGACTGGTAATAAATAATGAAAAGGAAAACAAATAACGAATAATCAAGGTAAAATGAATAATAGCATATCCAATGCGAACACCACACTAATAACTACCGACAACCACAGGAAATACTATACAACCACAATGTACCGCACAAGTAACGGAACGAGTCAAGTGGTTGTAACCGCGTCTCTGATGGTATGGTTACTGTTTCTATCGGTTACTCGGTTACTCTAGTTCTTGGGAACTCGATTACTTAATTTCTCGGTTACTCGGTTACTCGGAACGACGAACGAAGTGGCCACCGTGAATAATCCGAGAGCAATCCTCTACTGAACTGTGAAGAAAATGAGGCAAGAAGACAAGAAGGCAATGAAGATCAGAAAGAGAAACAGAAAACACGAAGGGAAAATATAACAGGAGACAAAAACCATGAAAGTAAAAGGGGATAAGACGATAAGGAATGAAAAACAGACAAGAAATTAACACAAAAAGAAATTAACACAAGAAAGCAAGACAAGGCAAGAGAATCAGACAAGAAAGCGAAATGAACGACAAGAAACTCGATCTAAGAAACCACAAAGACGGACATGGCCGTTCTTCACCACGGCCGCCGGATGCGCACCCACTCACAACATCGCTCATGCTGTCACGGCGACGGAGGATAGGATGGCGGAAAAGTTGTGCAATTCCCCGTTTCCTGGCGCTTATTTCAAGCTTCGTGCGCGTGCGTGTCTTTGATGACAAAGATACAGAGTAATAGTAATGGCATGTGATACCAAGCGGTAAGAGCTCGGATAGCTATCTAGCGTGGCATCGAAGTCGCCACGGGGAGCCATAAGAGACAGCCGAAAATGCAAGGAAATCACTCCACGTCAGATATAAGTGGCATCGACATCTTCCCGCCTTGTCACACACACTGTCAGTAAAGGTCGCTACCCACCCTCACGCCTACCGACAAACACGCCCATCCTTGCAATTGGGGCGCAGAATGGGCACAGCTCCTCGTTTCGCCGCTCGGACCCATCGTTAGGCCGGGCGCCTCTCCAATTAGTGGCTTTGGCAACACGTGCATCATCAACACGCAGGTCTGCAAGCTAACTAGGCTGCGTGAAGGTCTAACGACGAAGAAGAGAGAGGGCAGGCTTTGCACAGTATATTTACAACAAAAAAGAAACTAGAAACGGGTTCAGAATTTGCATAAAAAGTATAGCGGAGAATTTCTGAAACCGAAATTCTTTGATGCTTAGAGGAAGAGAAGGGCGAGCTCTGATGATGATGATGATGATGATGATGATGATGATGATAATGATGATGATGATGATGATGATGATGATGATGATGATGATGATGATGATGATGATGATGATGATGATGATGATGATGATGATGATAAAAACAATCTAGAAAGATTGCAAATACGCCCGGACAACAACAGAATAAGCAACGTAAAGTAAAAAGCAAAGAAATAAAGGGTCCTTTAAAAAAACTCCTGCGAATATCCACAACCAAACCATCAAAGACGCTGTCACAACCCTTTGATTAACCATTGTTGTCTTTTTTTTCCCTTCTGTATTTTTTCTTTCTTTGTGTCTCTCTCCCCCATTCCCTTTCTTAAACCACCCCACACCCTCATCTAACCCCATCTTCCGCTCCAGTGACCCCTTCCCATTGTCCCATACACGGGAGTCGGTCACCTCAATGCCGCGCCGTCACTGCAACACAAACACACATGAGTGCGCGCACACACACACACTCACGCGCGCGTCCATAGGCATTAGGCTGAAATATAGACACATGCGCATACGTAGAAAGACACACAAAGACAGACAGATACGTATACGTATACCTACACCTACACTAACACTAACACTAACACTAACACTAACACTAACACTAACACTAACACTAACACTAACACTAACACTAACACTAACACTAACACTAACACTAACACTCACACTCACACTCACACTCACACTCACACTCACACTCACACTCACACTCACACTCACACACACACACACACACACACACACACACACACACACACACACACACACACACACACACACACACACACACACACACACACACACACACACACACACACACACACACACACACGGTCACACATATAATCAATCAATTCCATCTTAGCCCGTCTTGACCTCGTTAAGTGTCGAATTCCCGTGTTCCTTCCGCCCCGGCGCTCATCATGATGAAACTCGGCCACAATGAGACTAGAAGCACAAAAGAACGGATCTGGTGTTCTTTTTCTATTGCGGTTCTGTTTCATTTCATTATTATTTTTACATGTCACTGTGCTTCCGTTTTGTGAAGGATTTCTTGTGTCTTCTTAAGGTTTGGCCAAATCTTGTTGTGCACTATTCAATCTTGTATTGAAACTTTCTCGTTTTCATTCTTTCTCTGTTTGATTCTCTTTTCATTCTTTCTCTGTATGATTCTCTTTTCCTTCTCCCTCTCCCTTCCCCTTTCCCTCTCCCTTCCACTTTCCCTCTCACTTTCACTTTCCCTCTCCCTCTCATCTTCTCACTCTCCCCCTCCGTCCTCCCACTCCCACTCCCCTAACCTCTATCTCTATCTCTATCTCTATCTCTATCTCTATCTCTATCTCTATCTCTATCTCTATCTCTATCTCTATCTCTATCTCTATCTCTATCTCTATCTCTATCTCTACCTCTACCTCTACCTCTACCTCTACCTCTACCTCTACCTCTACCCCTACCCCTACCCCTACCTCTACCCCTCCCCCTCCCCCTCTCTGCAAATTTTCCCCCTCCCTCCACCAGCACAGCCAGCCAAGCAAATCGAACGAGATGCACGTA
>BOPN01000762.1:349667-352167 GCA_017312705.2 Penaeus japonicus
CGGAAATCAGAAAGAGGTGTGAATATAAATATCAGTTTTTTAGGTGTGGTTACACTAGGCTAAGATGGAGCCACTGAGTCGACTGGTTTCCTGTCGCCCTTCCATCGGTATCCGTGGAAGAGATAGTAGTCTGTCCGAAACTATACAGCCGTATATATGAATATCAGTTTAAGGGTGTGTTTACACTAGCTACAGATGGAGCCATTGATTCGGCTAGTTTTTTTGCCTCCCTTTCATCGGTAGAAAATAGCCATCCATTGTAAAAATTAAAACAATTACATATTGGGATAGGACTTTTCAATTGAAATATTTTATTAATACTTCAATATTTCATAATTCTTATCTACCTCGCGTACATAAAAAGAACGCAGCAGATAGTATTTACTCTCATAGAATAAAAGAGGCAGAAGGAAGTGGTGCAGGATACTAGGCATCACTTCAAGCTAGATAGCCCAGTGTCAAGATATAATTGTGACCACCGCAAAATGTCTGACAAGAGCAACTGAAGTTGCTAGACACTAATATTACTAATTGGGTATAATTATTGAAAAATAAACACTAAGAAAAGAACATCAATTGTGTGTTTTCCCTATCGCCACCGGGAAAAAACACTGCATCTGTCCTCAATCACTATACCTCTTCACAACAGTCGTCCCACGTCATCAATCTCTCTTAACATACCCTTCCCTTTCTCTGAAACACACGCCCGTACATAAAATCCTGTGGCAATTATTCTAAAATATCCACTCCCTAGCGTCCAGTAACTCTCTTCTGCTCAGTAGTTGATCAATGCTGCCAAAATCATGACCCATTCTGTATAAGCATATTGTGTGCATAACCCAATGTATGTCAGTTATTTGGAGGGTCTGACTTCTCGTCCCTGTGTAACCGCAACGACTGACATCAAGATTTCCCATAGCTATCTGCGCCTAGTGTGACCGCGGCTTTAGGTTGTGCAGCTCAAGACATTCAATCTGGATTGATCCAGTCTTTTCTTTGACTGTGGTCCACACGCAAACGCGAAGGATTAATTTCGTGGAACTGTCATCACCTTCTCATTTATTTTATTCACCACTTTATTAATCACCCTTTTATTCGGCATCTTATACATTACCTACTTATTCATCACCCTGTTATTTATCACCTTATTCATTACGTTCCTATTTATCATCCCTATGACTATTACCCCTCCAATTTATCAACTACCTATTAACAACCCTCTTATTCACCAACTTATTCATCGACTCATTCACTTATTTATCACCCATTTTCACTCGCAACTCTCTCATTCAACCACTTCATCATCATCCTCTCATTCATTACTTTACTCATCACCCACTTATTCACAACCTATTTACTCATCACTCTTTCATTCATCCCTCTTTTATTCATCCCCCCTATTACCATTCATCATCTTTAATTCCTCACCCTCTTCAACATCAGCATTTTTTTCTCCTTCACTGACACCTTACTCACCCGCCACTTATTCACCGCACTCTTATTCATCAGCGTGGCGGATGTGGTGGCGTGGCTGGCTGGCTGGCGGCCGTGATCGGGGTCCGTGTGTTGCAAGGTCCACTTTCCTTATTCATGGTGATTTGTTTTTTCTCTTTGTTTGGGCTTTGTTTGTCTTTAGTCGCTTTGTACGGCGGTTTACTCGTGAGTGCGGATTATTATTATCATCATCATCATCATCATCATCACTACCATCATCATCATCACTACCATCATCATCATCACTACCATCATCATCATCACTATTATCATCATTATCATTATCCCTATCATCATTACTATTATTATTACTATTATCATTATTATTGTAAAAATAATAATAACAATAATAATCATTATTATTATAATCATTATTATCATTATTATCTAAATTATCACTATTATCATGATTAATGCTAATATCATTATATTTTTTATTACCAATATCACTACTGTCATCATTATCTTTATCATTTTTGTCTGATTTTATCTACATCTCTGATTACATTATTGTCCATGGTCATTACAGGGCTCACTTTCTACGCGTTCAAATCTCCCCGTATCTCTCTTTCTCTTTCTCTCTTTTTTCTCTCTATGTTTCTCTCTCTGTTTCTGTTTCTGTTTCTGTTTCTGTTTCTGTTTCTGTTTCCTCTCTCTCTCTCTCTCTCTCTCTCTCTCTCTCTCTCTCTCTCTCTCTCTCTCTCTCTCTCTCTCTCTCTCTCTCTCTCCCCTCCCTCCAGAGACCCAGATCCCCCTCTCGCCACTGAAGATGACGTTCTTTCTCCAACCAGGACCCCCACTCCTGTCCCTTATATCCCCCTCAGCACCCTCCCTTCATAACCCCTCTAACTCCACTACACCCTAAACCCAAACCCAAACCCGAGAACTCAACCTCCAGAGACCCAGATCCTTTCTCCTTACCTGAAGGCGACGGTCACTCAGCCAGTCCCCCTAACCCCCAACCCCCCTAACACCCAAAACCCCAGCCCATCCCCCAACCCAACCC
>BOPN01000762.1:362167-379667 GCA_017312705.2 Penaeus japonicus
AGTTCAGGCGTTTCTCTTAATATGTCAGTCGTTATTATTTTCTCTTTCTCTTCTTCTCTTTTCTATTGTTCCTCCCCTCTTCCCCTTACTTCGTAAGCCTGTCATCTTTAGAACTATTACCAACCTTTTAATTCTCTTTCTGCTTCATCCATACACCAAAAACACAAACGAAGTGAAATCCAAACAAAACAAAAACACATTCCCAAAGGTATGACCACTGCAATTACCGTTGTTGTTGATGTTGCTATTGCACCTGGGGATCAACCGTTTCCTCTGGAGCACGTGAAAGTAGCGACTTGATCTGTGTCTGTCATTATCTTTAATGCCCGCCCTATTCCCTTCCAGTCCTTTTCTCCCTTATTAATGCGCTCGACTTATTTCTCTTCATTTTTCTCTCTGACAGCATTTCACGAGTCGAAGGCGTTTCACTTATATCAGTTACACTTCTTCCGCTATTCTCTTTCTCTGTCTATTTCTCTCTCTCCCATACATACGCTTGCACTCGCACTCGAACTCGCTCATTCTCCCACTCCCACTCCCACTCCCACTCCCACTCCCCTCCCTCCCTCCTCGCCAACCAACCTGCAAGTGCGCGGTGACGATCCTGCGGGCCTTCTGGAACACCTCCTCATCTCGCCAGTCGGGATGCTGTTCCTGGATCCTGCGCGCCTGCTCGTTGTGCCAGCGGAAGAACAGGATGCCGAAAGCCAAGAGGGCGGGGTTCTGGTTGGTTCTCTGGTCCCCGAGCACTGAAGGAGGGAGACAGAGAAAGGCATTCGTTATTCGGGCATTTTTTGGTGATGGGGCACGTTGGTGTTGGGGGTGTTGTTGTCGGGGAGGTTGAAATATTCTGGGGGGGATATATTGATTAGGTTTATATACATATATGGATATTATATGACACGCACACACACATATACAAATGGCCATACTAATTAAATATCATCCGCACGCCCATCCATTCCAAAAACACACTCACCCAACTCCACACACACAAGCACCCACTCAAACACACACCCACACATATCACCACCCACTCAAACCACACGCATCAACACTCACCCAAACCTCACATCCACACAGATCACCATCCAATCCATCCAAACACCCACCCAAAAACCCACACAAACATACACCCAAACCCCACACCCATACACATCAACATCCATCCAATCCACACCCACAAACACAACCAACACCCACAACCACAATCACACCCACACACACCCAAACCCCACACCCCACACCCACATCCACACCCCTCCCCCCAAACCCCACACCCACACACACCCAAACCCTAAACCCCACCCCCTCCCCCTACCCCCTTCCGACTCACAGAACATCCTCTCGGGGCTGAGGATCTTGAGCACGTGCGGCGTCGGGTTGTTCTCCATGGGGATCCTCTCGACGTTCCTGGGAGGGAGGCTGGGGTCGTCGGGGTCCGCCTTGAAGGTGCCGTTGCTGAAGGAGCGCAGCATGTTGAGCCGCGCCTCGCTCGTGCTGTACACGAAGTTGCCGTCCAGCCATGACGTCACGTAGTTCAGCTGAGGAAGAGAGCGGCGGCGAGCCGAGGTTAGGGAGGCGGAACACAGGCTGAGGCTTCATCTTAGCTTATCTTGTCTATTTATATGTTTAGTTAGGAGGAGGAGGAGGAGACAGACGGAAATATAAAGAAAGAGACAGACGGAAATATAGAGAAGAGACAGACAGGAATATAGAGAATGAGACAGACAGAAATATAGAGAAAGAGACAGACGGAAATATAAAAAGAGACAAAGAGAATTATAGAGAAAGAGACAGGCAGAAATACAGAGAAAGAGACAGACGGGTATATAAAAAGAGACAGAGAGAAATCTAGAGAAAATGATAGACAGAAATATAAAGATATAGACAGAAATCTAGAGAAAGAGACAGACGGAAGTATAGAGAAAGAGACAGACAGAGGAGGAGGAGGAGGAAGGAGGAGGAGAAGAGGAGGAGGAGGAGGAGGAGGAGGGAGGAGGAGGAGGGAGGAGATAGGAATGGGAGTGGAAATGGGATAGAATAGGAGGAGGAGGAGGAGGGAGGGAGGGAGTAGGAGGAGGAGGAGGAGAGGAGGAGAAGGAGAAGGAGAAGGAGAAGGAGAAGGAGAAGGAGAAGGAGAAGGAGAAGGAGAAGGAGAAGGAGAAGGAGAAGGAGAAGGAGAAGGAGAAGGAGAAGGAGAAGGAGAAGGAGAAGGAGAAGGAGAAGGAGAAGGAGAAGGAGAAGGAGAAGGAGAAGGAGAAGGAGAAGGAGAAGGAGAAGGAGAAGGAGAAGGAGAAGGAGAAGGAGAAGGAGAAGGAGAAGGAGAAGGAGAAGGAGAAGGAGAAGGAGAAGGAGAAGGAGAAGGAGAAGGAGAAGGAGAAGGAGAAGGAGAAGAAGGAGGAGGAGGAGGAGGAGAAGGAGAAGGAGGAGAAGGAGGAGGAGGAGGAGAAGGAGGAGGAGGAGGAGGAGGAGGAGGAGGAGGAGGAGGAGGAGGAGGAGGAGAAGGAGAAGGAGGAGAAGGAGAAGGGGGAGGAGGAGAAGGAGAAGGAGAAGGAGGAGAAGGAGAAGGAGGAGGAGGAGGAGGAGGAGGAGGAGGAGGAGAAGGAGAAGGGGAAAAAATAGAAGGAGAAAGGGAAGGAGATGAAGAGGGAAACGGAGGAGGAGAAGGAGGTGGAAGAAGAAAGGAAGGAAAAAGAAGAGAAGAAGAAGGAGGAGGAAAAAGGAAAATAGAATGAGTAACATACAGTCGTGATGTAGACAAAGAAAAAGTGCACTAGAACATGTACACTCTTTCCTGGCAAGCACAAGTGACAAGTAACACATCGAAACCGTAAAAAAGCAACACGGCAACACAAAATATATAAACCATAACCGACTCCAAATACAAAAAACAATACATAAAATACACATACAAAAAAACGAGACAACCTTTAAAACCAACCAAAAAACGACAAAATAGAAAAAAGAAAAACAATCATTGATTTTTTTAAATCACAGAAGTACGCAATCCCCCAGAATACAAATAACACAACTAGACTACAAGAAGTTAAATGATAAACCCACAACACGCGACAACTCTCCCTCCCCCTTTCCCACCTCCCTACCCCCCCCCCCCACCCGAATAAAATCCACAAGTGGACGCCGGAAACAGGAAAAACATAATAAATGCTGGGCACAGAAGAGGAAGGAGAGGGAGGGGGGAGGGGGGAGGGGGGGAGGGAGGGGGAGGGGGAGGGAGGGAGGGGGAGAGGGAGAGGGAGAGGGAGAGAGAGAGAGAGAGAGAGAGAGAGAGGAGAGAGAGAGAGAGAGAGAGAGAGAGAGAGAGAGAGACAGAGAGAGAGACAGAGACAGAGAGAGAGAGAGAGAGAGAGAGAGAGAGAGAGAGAGAGAGAGAGAGAGAGAGAGAGAGAGAGAGAGAGAGAGCGAGAGAGCGAGAGAGCGAGAGAGCGAGAGAGCGAGAGCGAGAGAAAGAGAAAGAGAAAGAGAAAGAGAGAGAGAGAATCATAAATAGGGATAAACCGAGACGACGATGAAGAAGTCAGGAAGACGGTAATCATGGTATAAAGGGGGGCGGGTAGATATAAGGGGAAGGAAGGGGGAGGCTAAGGGGGGAAACGGGGAGAAGGAGGGGGGAGGCTAAGGGGGGAAACGGGGAGAAGGAGGGGGGAGGCTAAGGGGTGAAATGGGAAGAAGGAGGGGGGAGGCTAAGGGGTGAACGGGGAGAAGGAGGAGGAGGCTAAGGGGGAGGAAGAGGAGAGAGCGAAGGTGGGGAGGGATAGCCTAATGGGGAAAAACGGAGGGAGGAGAAGCCCATGGGAGAGAGGAAGAGGGGGAGAGAGGGAGAGGGGGAGAGGGGGAGAGAGGGAGAGGGGGAGAGAGGGAGAGAGGAGAGAGGGGGAGAGGGGGAGAGGGGGAGAGAGGGTGGGGGGAGAGGGGGAGAGGAAGAGCTATCAAGAAACAATAAAACAGGACAGACTGCTGACGGGGAAGGTAAAGCTTAACTTGTGGTAATCGGACCGTGAGAGAGGAAGGAGAGAGACAGGAAAGGTGAACGGAGACAAGGCCGGGAGAAGAAATGGCAAAATACCTAGGAACATACATGCTTAAGCGATGGACACACACACAAGCGCGACTCACAACCGCACGAACAGATACATCACAAACATAAATCATACACATACACATGTCACTGCCAAGTACACGTGCACATGCACATGCACATGCACATGCACATGCACATGCACATGCACACACACGTACACAAACAAGCGTTAAGCAGATGACAAGCAAAACCATCAAAAACAACAAAAACAGCACGCACTTGACATACACGATATACAATGGCTTCTTCACACACTTTCTTCTCATAAATAAAAGAATGATATACAATTCGAACGAAAGAAAACGAGAAAATAACTTGATTGCAGGATTGTCTGATTGCAATAAAACAAGGGAAATCTATGAGAGGGAGGGGGAGGGAAAGGAGGAAGAGGAGGGGGAGAAGAGGAGGGGGAGAGGAGGAAGGGGAGGAGGAGGGGGAGGAGGAGGGGCCAGAAGAGGAGGAAGGGGAGGAGGAGGGGCCGGAAGAGGAGGAGGAGGATGGGGAGAAGAAGAACAAGAAGAAGAAGGGAATAAAGAGATAAGGAAGAAAGACGAAAAGGAAGACGAAACGACACAATAGGGAAAGGGGGCGCAACGGAGGAGAGAGAGGGCAAGGGAAAAGGAGAAGGGAAGGGGGAGGGCAAGGGCAGGGGAAGGGAATGGGTGGCGGAGTGGGGACTAGGGATGGTAAGGGGAAGGGGGGTAGGGAAAGGGCATGGGGACGGAGGAGGGTAGTGCAAGGGGAAAGGGGGAGGGCAAGGCGGAGGGGGAGGGCAAGGCGGAGGCGGAGGGGATCGGCGGGGGGGAGGGAAAGGGGGACGGGTGGGGATTGGGTGGTAGGGAAAGGCCAAGGGGGGAGGAGGGTAGTGCAAGGGCAAGGGGAGGGGAGAGCAAGGGGACGCGAAACGACACGATAAAAGGGCTCCTCCGCCATCAAGCCGAATCATTACGGCTCCTGAGACAGGCGTTTTTCACACCCGGACGCCCTTATTAGGCCTCGCTTACAGCCCCAGTTAGCATCAATATTTCAACCGCTAACGACTACTGTGTGTGTGTGTGTGTGTGTGTGTGTGTGTGTGTGTGTGTGTGTGTGTGTGTGTGTGTGTGTGTGTGTGTGTGTGTGTGTGAGAGAGAGAGAGAGAGAAGAGAGAGAGAGAGAGAGAGAGGGGGAGAGAGAGAGAGAGAGAGAGAGAGAGAGAGAGAGAGAGAGAGAGAGAGAGAAAGAAGATATGAAAGAGAGAGAGAGAGACGGCGAATCTACAATTCGCGTGTTAATGATTCTTCCATGATGAGTAACGACACACCATGTAAGAGTTCTGACTCTTTTTCAAAAGTTAACTAAAATTTGGTCCTCTTCTGCCTTCGTTTTCCTTTAATTTATTTCATATTATTGTCAATGTTATCAAGATTCCCTACTGCTAGTACATAATCATCATCATTATTGCGCTCCACCCTCCGTCATCATCTTCATTATCATCCTCATTATCATTATCATCATTCTCACCATCACCAGTACCACTATCATCACCACCACCACCATCATCACCAGTACCACCATCATCACCACCACCACCATCACCACCACTACCACCGCTACCACCATCATTTTCCTTCGTTTAATTATCTCCCATCGCTCACAATCGTGTTCGGAGCGGCTATGTTGCCATATTTTATGCTTCGGTGCGCACACAATATGCAAATGGATTATTCTCTGCAAGATAAACCAGCCTCTCAACCCAAGCAATGCCCTTTGTACACACCTGTTTCTTCTCCTTTCTCTCTCTACGTAGAGAAGTATGTCAGTATTTATAATACTGGGATTTTTTTTATCTTTTTTACAATCTCTTTAAGTCTATATATCATGTTTTTTTCTATTCTTTATTACATCTATTTGATTTTAAAAACACGTTTTAAGAAATACATTATAGCGTATCCTGCGTTCCACGACTTTCATTTATTTTCTCCTTTTTGCGTTTCATTTCTTCGTTAATCATACTAACACCGATACTCGAACATATCTAAATCAAACAGGGAGGCTTTTTGCGTTCAATACGCACCGTTAAAAGAAGTTAGTTATATGCCACAATGTTAAAGCAGTTAAAGCAGTTTACTACGACAAGAAAAACAAGTTACGCGCCCAATGCGTGTCGACAGAGCAAGGCCTAGATCCAAATTTATTTACGGGAAGACTTTAGCGCATTATTCCTACACAACTATTTAAAAGTATTATCTTAAAATAATCTCCATTTCTTCTGAATCAACTTATATTCTGAACTATTTATACTGTCTGTGTGTCTGTGTGTCTGTGTGTCTGTATGTCTGTCATATCCATTTTTATTTTTTTGACTCAATCATGACACACTTCATTTTTCCCATATAAGGAACCGTATAAAAAAACATCGTATAAAAACAACGCAATTCGAGCTAATGCACGTGTTTAATAAGCATGAAAAGGGGGATGGGGAGCACGTTGAGGGGGGCAGAGTGGATAATGCAATCCGCCCCACACTCTCTACCCACGCCCGTGCTCACCGGCCTTCTCCACCCACGCCCACAGCGCAGCATCCTACTCCTTAAAGATGGATGTTTCCGGCGCTGAGGGGGATAGGGAAGGGGAGAAGGGAGGGAAGGGGAGACAGGAGACGGAATAGGGGAAGATAGGAAGAGGGAAGAGGGGAGGAGGGAGGAGGGAGGGAAGGAGTCGGGAGTGGGGGTGGGGGAGAGAGGGAGGAGGGAGGAGGGGATGGAGGATGGAGGGGGAGGAGGGAAGAGAGAGGAGGGAGTGGGTGGAGAGAGGAAGGAGGGAGGGAGAGAGGGAGGAGAGAGGAGGAGGAGGAGGAGGAGGAGGAGGAGGAGAAATGAAAGAAGGAGAAAGAGGGGTAAGGAGGCGGAGGGAGAGGGAGTAGGAGGTGCCCGGCCCTAGGATGCACTCATTAATGCTCCTGCAGTTCCTTTCGCAACTCTTGAGTGACCAACCACGCCTTCTGCACCGCCGCCACGCCCTCTCCACGCCCATGAGCTACTGCTATTCCCACTGCCACATATTTAAAGTGATTCTCTTCATATAAGGCGCTGATTTAATTACATCAATTTAAATGGGCTTTAATTCCATTAATCTTGGGTCTTGAGTTCATGTTATCAAGGGAAGTCCGATTCATTTCAGCCATTCCTTTTGGGTTTTGTGAATTAATTTCATCCATGTAAAGTTGAATTATTTCATTCAATTAGGGTGGTTGGTTCTCCTTTGCCGACGCCCATACATTCCACGTAAGACATGTTCTCTCCATCTACGCCCATATCTCTTCCGCCCGTGCCTACACACCCGCATCGTTTATCACGCCCGCGCCTCGCCCATTACGCCTAATTTCACCTAAACAAATGAATTAATATGAACCCTAAAATCTTGAAGACTTGAAACCCCAAGTTCTCCTTCTCTTAAGAATTCAACATCTTAAAATCTCATAATCCACAAACCATAAATCATCAACTTGAAATCAGTCTGCTCCTTCTTCTCCTTCTCCGTCGCCTTTTCCTTCTTCTCTATCTCCTTCTTTTCCTTCTTCTCCATCTCCTTCTTTTCCTTCTTCTCCACCATCTCATTCCCTTCTCTTTCTTCCACTTCTTCTCCATCTTCTTTTCCTTCTTCTCCATCTCTTTCTTTTCCTTCTTCTCCATCTCCTTCTTTTCCTTCTTCTCCATCTCTTTCTTTTCCTTCTTCTCCACCATCTCATTCCCTTCTCTTTCTTCCACTTCTTCTCCTTCTCCTTCGTCTTTTCCTTCTTCTCCATCTCCTTCTTTTCCTTCTTCTCCACCATCTCATTCCCTTCTCTTTCTTCCCCTTCTTCTCCTTCTCATTTTCCCCCTTCTTCTTCTCCTCCTTCCCCTTCTCCTTATCTTTATCTTTATCTCCAATAACACAAAACAATAGAAACATATAAGTTCATGAAACTGAATCAGACATTTCTCTCCAAAAAGGATTCTAGCGTCACGGTCTCCATGGCAACGATTTTTGTATTAATTCGCAAACGCAATCTCTGCGATATGAAGAGACGTTGAACAATCTAATTGCATAATCCAATTAACGAAATCTTGAACCCTTGATGAACTAATGAGAAGTGTAATGAGAAGTGGATGGTAATCAAAAGTTAGGCAATAAAGCACACTTTCTCTGCATACTGCAAAGTCGAAATTAGACCTAACAAAATTATTTAGATTCAAAAAATAAAAAGAAAAAACAAGAAAATTAATAAGAGCAAAAATAAGAACCTCATCTAATACGATACCAATATGTAACGTTAGATAAAGATACATATATAACGTCTTCTTTACGTAACAGCGAACCACGTAACGCAGCCCCGTGTAACGTACTTGACAAGTAGGTCAAGTTGGGGTGAAAGTCTGCATGCTCGGGAGGAAGCCTTCTGTCTATCGACTCGCTCGTAAGACTGGCACTTGTTCTCGAGAATGGCACTCGCTTTCAAAACTGGCATTTGTTCTCGCTCTCAAGGTTAGCGCTTGGCGTCAAGGCTGGCACTCACACTTGAGACTGGCACTCGCTCGCAAGATTAAAACTCGTTCTCAAAACTAGCGCTCGCTCTTAAGACTAGCGCTCCTTCTCGAGACTGGTGCTATTTTCTCAAGACTGGCACTCGCATCTCTCTCTGACCCTCCGCCTGGCACTCAGACCTCTTTGGCTAGGTCTTGGACCACTGTGCTGAAATCTCGTTTTACTGAATTAATTGTGGCCTTGGGAGCAATGGTGTTGGTGGTGGAAAAGTGTTGGCACTCAGACTATTGGCACTCAATGGTTGATAGGGTAATGAATATCGAGGCTTTGGTACTAGTGTTGACAGTCACGAAACTGGTTCCCGTGGCCAGTGTCAATGTCACCCTCCGTTGCAACGCTGCCGCCTATCTACACGTGGGATGAATTGGCAACTGAGTATCGCTCCTGTTGCTGGAGGTGGCAAGATTTCGGGGGGGCGAGGGGGATTTCACGCTCTCCTCTCCCCCTTTTTCTTCTTCTCCTCTTCTTCCTTTACCTCTTTTACTACCGTTGTGATTCTTCTTTTCGTTCGTCCTCCTCTTCCTATTTCTTCATTCATGTGTTCCTTGGGTTACTCCTTTCTGTTCTCTACCCACCTCCCCTATCTCTTCCTATCTCTGTTCCTTCCCCTTTTCCTTTTTCTTTTTCGCCTTCTTCCTTCTTCTCTCCGTTCCCTTCCTATTCCCACCTTTTCTTCCCCCTATTTTCACCCTATCTCTCCTTCCAACTCCCTCCCTCACCTACTTCCCTTCCTCTCCCCATTATCTCCATTCCCCCCTAACTGCTTCCTTCCTACTTCCCCATCCTACACCCTCCCCCCACATACCCTCCCCAAGCCCCTCCTGTACCTACTCTTCCTTCCCTCCCTTCCTCCCTCCCCCCCACCCCGACCCCAATCCACCCCCAACCTACTCTCGCCAGCACCCATTCCCCCATTAAGCTAATCTCTCTTTAATCCTTAATGTATCGAGTAAATTTGCCGAAACCGCGACAGGTGAAAGCGCAAGTACAGGTCGCCGAAGGAACTGCTGACGGAGATGACAAGCCGTAGATACGAGCGTTCTTTGGGGACTATCTAAATAGTAAGAGTAAATGCATTTGTTTAACCTCATAACGGCCTGTTCCTCGAAGTGTTTAAAAATACAATTTTGTATGCGTGTGTTCGTCCGTGCGTGCATGCTAGTTTAATACATCTACCCACCTAACAACCAAAGCAGGTATTCCAAAGACATCAAAGATTCGCATCATCCTGTTCCACAATTCACGCCGACCTGCGACGCCATTAACACTTCATAAAAGGGGATTAGCGGAGCGCCATTACAGGAGAGAGCTACCCGAGCGCCGTCCCTTTGCTTCACGGCGGCGCAGCGGTACGCGGGCGAACGTGTTTCTATAGAAGCGCGACATCCACTGATTTGACAGATATGAGAGAGAGAGAGAGAGAGAGAGAGAGAGAGAGAGAGAGAGAGAGAGAGAGAGAGAGAGAGAGAGAGAGAGAGAGAGAGAGAGAGAGAGAGAAGAGAGAGAGAAGAGAGAGAGAGGGAGAGAGAGAGAGAGAGAGAGAGAGAGAGAGAGAGAGAGAGAGAGAGAGAGAGAAATAAACAAAAATAAAAAGTTAGTAACGTACTGTGCATGTTTCTGCGTCATGTTAAGCTCCCCCACAAAACGTTAAGCCTAAATGAAGAGGAACAGACGGAGGGGAGGGGAGGGGAGGGGGAAAGAGAAGAAGAGAGAGGAGACGAGGAGAGGAGAGGGGAAAGAGGGAGAAGAGAAGGCAGAAGAGAATACAGGAGGTGACAAGAAGAAAGGAGAGGTGAAGGAAAATGGTAGGGAAGAGAGGAGGGCGAATTAGGGAAGAAAGGAGGGCGAAGGAGGGAAGATAAGAGAGGAGAGGTGAGGAGAGATGGTAGAGAAGAGAGGAGGGGAAGGAGGGAAGAGAAGAGAAGAAAAGGGAAGAGAGGAGAGAAGCAAAGATATGGGAAGAGAAAAGAGAAGAGCGAAAGAAAGGAGAGGGGAAAAGGAAGGGGAAAAAGAAGGCACGAAAGGGAGAATAAGGATGGAAAACCCACGAAGAAAAAGGAGAAATAAAAAAAACTACAAAAACAATAACGAAGACGATCTCACACTAGCGGGAAATTACCTGGATCTTCCTCGGTGTGTTTTCGTCCAGAGGGAAAAAAGGGGGAGGCCGGAGTACGTTGACTCGCTGGAAATTTCCCCGAGATTGCTCACAGACGGGCATAGGATGGGAGGGGAAAAGGAAAGAAAAAAAGGGGGAGGGCACAGAAAGTGAAGGAGAAAAAGACAGAAAAAATGGAAAGGAAGACACAAAAAAGAAAAAAAAAACATATGAAAGGAAAATAATGAATAAAAGAACAAAACAGGCAATGGGGGGAAATAGACGGAAAGAGGAAAAGAAACAGAAAGGAAGGAAGTTCTTCAGTCATACAAACAGACGAGGATAAAAAGAAAAACAATGAAAAATACAAACAAAGAGAGAGATGTAATGATAGAAGATAAGAGATAACAAAAATATCAAGATATAAAAACAAACAAAGAGGTAAGAGTAAAACAAAAGAAAACTAAATGCATAGAAACATAACCTATCAAATATAATATAAAGTCTACAACTATTATATGTAAAAATAAACACAGCAAAAACTCCCAAGGTAAACAAAGAAACCAAACAATAAGACAAAAGAAATTAAACTAACACCCCCTCCCCCCACCCAAAAAAATAAAGCAGGGAGAGAGAGAGAAAGAGAGAGAGAGAGAAAGAGAGAGAGAGTGAGAGAGAAAGAGAGAGAGAGAGAGAGAGAGAGAGAGAGAGAGAGAGAGAGAGAAAGAGAGAGAGGAGGGAAGGAGAAAGGAAGGAAAGAGAGAGGGAAGGAGGGTGAAGAGGAGAGAGAGAAAGAAAGAGAGAAAGAGGGAAAGAGAGAGTGAAAGAGTGAGAGTGTGTGTGTGTGTGAGAGAGAGAGAGAGAGAGAGAAATACACAGAGAGAGAGACGGAGAGAGACAGAGAGGGGGGCAAAGAAATAATGAAAAAATGATAAAGCAGGGAACCTGGCGAACAAACCGCAGCAGGGGTAAACCTCTAAATTAACCGACACTTACCAAAAGTGGGTAGGTGTGTGTGGGGGGGGGGGATAAGGAATCGAAAAACACCCCGACCTGTTTACGGGGGTTATCGAGCACTCCCAAAATCTCCAAAACAAAAGTCGATCAGATATCATAAACAACAACAGCAATAAAAAAAACGAGAACTGGAGATTTAAGGGGAGGTAGGGAATTTGAGAGGGGCTGTCCAGACATGAGGGGGGGGAGGGGGAATACCTGTCCGCTGAACAATTTTAAGCACACCAAAAAAAAGACGATCGGGAAACCAGAACCAAAAACGAGGGAGAACTGATATAAATAAATAAAACAAACATATGCATATCAGAATATCTCTCTTCCTAAAAAAATACATATTCCTTTTCCTTTTCCTCTCTGTGCCTGGTTCACAAGGAATCTACGAGAAAATCGATTCGAAAATCCCACCGACCTGTTCGCGCGGGCTGTTGGGGCTCTGGCCGGTGGAGTAGTCGTAGCCGGCGCGGTGGAACGGCATGAACTTCTCGCCGGTGCAGTGTTTGTCGTACATCTCGTCGCATCTCTCGATGTTGATCTTGTGCATCTCGATGGGGCAGCCAGCCTCCGACGCTTGCAAGATCTCGGAGGACACCACCTGACCTACATGGGAGGGGGGGAGAAAAAAGGGGGGGGTTAGTGCGTTGGTATATAATGAATGGCGTCGAGCGGTTGTTCAGTTTCATTCTTATTTTCTATCTTATTATCATTTTTTGGGGGTGGCAAAGGTGCTTGACTGGTGTTTCTTTTATGGTGGGTAATTGCGAAGTTTAGGAGAGAGAAATATTTCTGTCATTTTTTCTGAGCCTTAACTTGATTTTCTGTCTCTCTCTCTGTCTGTCTGTCTGTCTGTCTGTCTGTCTGTCTGTCTGTCTGTCTGTCTGTCTGTCTGTCTGTCTGTCTGTCTGTCTGTCTGTCTCTGTCTGTCTCTGTCTGTCTCTGTCTGTCTCTGTCTGTCTCTGTCTGTCTCTGTCTGTCTCTGTCTGTCTCTGTCTGTCTCTGTCTGTCTCTCCCTCTCATTCGCAAAACTTGTGAAGAAGACCTAGTCCTGACCAAAGACAAAGCAAAAAATATGTCACCTTCAAATCAGGTTTTTAACTCCGCCGGCCGAGTTAACCTTTAAACTTTCAAGTTCATGCACGAGTCCGGCATCGCCATAAAGGAAAACATGCGAAATGGTCATGCGGGAAGCCCCCTGAATCATGTCCATGTCCTCTCCCCCCACCTTCATCCCTCGCGCTACCGCTGCCTTACGTCTCTTTCGTGCACACAAGGGGTGATGAGATCGACATTGCCCACTGCATGATGTCAAACACACTCCTATTCTATGTGGATCCCGTATATCTGTATATGTATACATAAAACATACATACATACATACACAAAAATTACGCACACATACACATACATACACTCACACTCACACTCACACACAACAAACCACAACTACCCCCCCCCCAAAAAAAAAAAAAAAAAAAAAAAAAAAAAAAAAAAAAAAAAAATCAACCAAATAACAAATCAAACACCCCCCCCCCCCCCACCACCTACAACAAACAATCGAAAAGAGTTCAGAGTGAAAGTACAGTCAATGGCAGCGGCGGCGACGGCGGGGGTGGCGGGGGCTCCCTCCCTCCCTCCCTGCCTCCCTCCCATGAGCTTGGTCAGGATTTCGTCATGGCAGACCTTGAAGGGCAGATTCGGTGTTGCTTCCGTTGCCTCTACGGTCGCCGGGATCTTGCCACGCTACGCCTCGCCTTGCCTCTTGTATTGATATTATCATCATCATTATTAGAATATGTGGTTGTGTTTCCCTTTAGTGTTTTCTCTTTTTCTCTTCTTCTGACTTTTTATCTTATTTTCCTATCATCATATCTCTGTCTGTAAGTCTATGTGTCTGTAAGTCTATGTGTCTGTAAGTCTATGTGTCTGTAAGTCTATGTGTCTGTAAGTCTATGTGTCTGTAAGTCTATGTGTCTGTAAGCCTGTGTCTGTCTGTTAGTCTGCAATTCTACAAGTCTACAAGCCTACAAGTCTGCAAGTCTACAAGTCTGCAAGTCTGCAAGTCTACAAGTCTGCAAGTCTACAAGTCTGCAAGTTTACAAGTCTACAAGCCTACAAGTCTGCAAGTCTACAAGTCTGCAAGTCTACAAGTCTGCAAGCCTACAAGTCTACAAGCCTACAAGTCTGCAAGTCTACAAGTCTACAAGCCTACAAGTCTGCAAGCCTACAAGCCTACAAGTCTGCAAGTCTACAAGTCTACAAGTCTACAAGCCTACAAGTCTGCAAGTCTACAAGTCTACAAGTCTGCAAGCCTACAAGCCTACAAGTCTGCAAGTCTGCAAGCCTACAAGTCTGCAAGCCTACAAGTCTGCAAGTCTACAAGTCTGCAAGTTTACAAGTCTGCAAGTTTACAAGTCTGCAAGTTTACAAGTCTGCAAGTCTGCAAGCCTACAAGTCTGCAAGTCTACAAGTCTGCAAGTCTACAAGTTTACAAGTCTGCAAGTTTACAAGTTTACAAGTCTGCAAGTTTACATGTTTCCAAGTCTGCAAGTCTACAAGTTTACAAGTCTGCAAGTCTGCAAGTTTACAAGTCTGCAAGTCTACAAGTCTGCAAGTCTACAAGTCTACAAGTTTACAAGTCTGCAAGTTTACAAGTCTGCAAGTCTGCAAGTTTATAAGTCTGCAAGTCTGCAAGCTTACAAGTCTGCAAGTCTGCAAGTTTACATGTTTACAAGTCTGCAAGTTTACAAGTTTACAAGTCTGCAAGTTTACAAGTCTGCAAGTCTACAAGTCTACAAGTCTGCAAGTCTGCAAGTCTGTAAGCTTGCTCTCTTTTCGTGTTTACATTTATTCTTCGGATTAGAACATTGTAACACCCATGATAAAAAAAGACTTGTCCGGCACACCTATAATGATAATGGGCGGAGTCAACTGAGGGTGGATTTGAGAGGCACTTCCCCAAACAATCAAACAGGCACACAAACAAACAAAAAAACATGCGTTATACAGATTTTCTTATACATATACACAATATATATATACATATATATATATATATATATATATATATATATATATATATATATATATATATATATATATGTGTGTGTGTGTGTGTGTGTATGTGCGTGTGTGTATGTGCACGTGTGTATGTGCGTGTGCGTGTGCGTGTGCGTGCGCGTGTGCGTGTGCGTGTGACTGTGCGTGTGCGTGCATGTGCACATGTGTGCATTGCCACCACTCATTCTCCGAAACAGCTGCGCAAATTCACTGAATGAGTCCAGTATTATGAAAGGTGATAATCCAGATTCAAAGATTAAACGCGCCCCTTAACAGACACAAACACCGCCTGCCCCAGGAGGCATTCTCTCGCAGATCAAACAATATTCAACGTTACTCATGACGTCCATTTTGCTGAACGATCCATATGATGTGGTCGAAGAGAATGGATTTATAGGCCTATGTTACAAACTAGGCCTTCGTATAGGCGTTCTCACATTCGTATGTTTTATTTATCGAAGTGTAAGTGGTGCGTGTTATGAAACATGACCTGATTTCGGCTTTCCTTTCCCCTCAAGCCATGGGGAAAAGTTTCATTTCCATAAAATAAGAGACTACCCAAAGGAAGGCACATTTATCCACGCCTTGTCTCCAAGAAAAAAAATAGAATACGAAAAGGTCAGGCAGGAAAACGCAGAGGAAATTTCACTCATAATCAGTTCTGGTCGCTGGCTGATCATTTCTAAAAGTCGTATATAAATTTATATAAATAGGTAGATATAAATAAATAGATAGATAACAGATACACAGATAGGTAGATAGATAGATAGATGGATAGATAGATAGATAGATAGATAGACAGAGACAGACAGATACACAGATAGATACATACATACATAGATATACACAGAAAGAGAGAGAGAGAGAGAGAGAGAGAGAGAGAGAGAGAGAGAGAGAGAGAGAGAGAGAGAGAGAGAGAGAGAGAGAGAGAGAGAGAGAGAGACTGGCAGAAAGATAAATAGACAGACAGACAGACAGGCCAATTGACAGGTACATAGATAAATAGAGCGCCTGGCAAACCGCTGGATAGAGATAGATAGATTGAGCCATATACCAGATTTCTTCCCCCCCCACCCCAAAGCCGCGGGAGAAACCGAATAATTAAACCCAAAAGTCTCAACTATCCTTCAACCACCAACCCTCTCCCCCTCCTCCCATTCCCAGTCCCCTCCTCCCATTCCCAGTCCCCTCCCCCTATCCCCTCCCCTCGCCCCATGCCACACTCACCACCACACAAGTAATACAAGCAATACTTTCCAAGCAACATATATGCAACCGAAGACGGAACGCGTCATTTAGCCATCGTTAGCACCAGTGCAACCGTCACTCCTCGCAAACCACTGCAATACCGCACATATACACCCCCTCACCTTCCCATCCTCCTGGCTCCCCACGCCCTCTACCCCTCCAGGCCCTCTATCCCCCCATGCCCCCTACTCCTACACCTCCCCCACCCCTATCGCCTTGCACAGTGACCGCAATTGATGCTCTGCCCCCCTTCCCCCTCCCCTTATTAGAGGTTGCTTTTGTGAACTCACCCACGGAAATAATTTTTTTTTTATCTGTGCTTGAGGACTCATAATGCGAGGGTTCAGGATGGAGGAGGGGAAGGGGAAGGGGAAGGGGGAAGGGGGAGGGGGGAAGGGGGAGGGGGGATTTGCAATTAGTATGCAAATTTGCGAAATGGGGTCGAAGGGAAAGACGGGAGGGGGGAATAAGAAAGGAAGAGGGGGGCGGAAGGAAGGGGGATAGAAAGAGAAATCGCCGAATGCTGAGAATGCACATGAGGGAGGGAGGGACACCAAGAGGGAGGAAGGGAGGGAGGGGAGAGAGAGGGAGGAAGGGGAGGAAAGAAGGAAGGGTGGCTAAAACAGGTATCACCACGCGACCCAGCCGGAAGGGACAGGCCACCTCGATGTACAGTCGGCTTGGTCAGGCGCTTGCGATCGTACAATGCGCAATTGATACATACATAAATGTGTGTGTGTATATATATATGTGTATATATATATATATATATATATATATATATATATATATATATATATATATATATATATATATATATATATATGTGTGTAGTAGTAAATGCATGCATGTCGTGAAATGTGTGTGTGTATGTGTGTGTGTGTGTGTGTGTGTGTGTGTGTGTGTGTGTGTGTGTGTGTGTGTGTGTGTGTGTGTGTGTGTGTGTGTGTGTGTGTGTGTGTGTGTATGTGTGTATGTATATATGTATATACTGTATGTATATATGTATATATGTATATATATAAATGTATTTAAATTTATACATATAAATATATATCATACAAATATATAAATAATAATAATAATAAATATATATATTTCTCATATCTAAATATCCCGTCTTTCCTCTTATTATATATCCAGGGAGTATCATTTATGTATATGTACCATCCCATCATACCTCCTCCTCTCCTCCTCTCTCCTCTCCTCCCTCCTCCCATCTCATCACTCCTCATCCATCCACTCATCCATCTCATCACTCCTCCTCCCATGCATATCCACTCCTCAATGCATATAATGTAAATAAATACATTTTCATATATAATATATATATCTCCTCTTTCCTCTCCTCATCTCTCCTCCTCCTCCTCCTCATCATCAATATCATAAATAAAATAAATATATAATAATAA
>BOPN01000762.1:397167-407167 GCA_017312705.2 Penaeus japonicus
TACCGTTTCATTCCTTTTCCTTATTCACAACCCTTCCCCTTATCTCATCCGGCTACATACTCTCTTTCTCTCCTTCTTCTCTCTTTCTCTCCTTCTCTCTTTCTCTCCCTCTCTCTTGCAACGAATCTACCAACCATTAAGTTGCAACATGCAGAGTTATTTCTCAGCTCTTGCATCGCTCTTGCCCTCTCCGTCTTGCCTCTGACGCACGGAACGAATGACCCTCTTCATTGCCCCTTCCATAACCTAGACGTGAGTGGGAGTGAAGGGAGGGGAGTCGCAGATGAGTAAAACGGACTGAGTAAAGGGGGAGGGTGAAGGCGGGTGAAGGGATAGAGGGGGTAGGGGATAGGGTAATGGTGAGGTAAGAGTAAATATGGAGAGAAGGGTGAACATTTCGAGGGAGGAAACAGTGAATAAGTAGAAGGATGAAAGGTTGGATATCTAGATATCTAGAACTTGGAAAGGTGAATATGGTAAGAGGGAAGGAGGGAAGGAGGGAAGGAGGGAGGGAGGGAGGGAGGGAGGGAGGGAGGGAGGGAGGGAGGGAGGGAGGGGGGGGGGGGGGGGGGAGGGAGGGAGGGGGGGAGGGGGGGGGGGGGGGGAGAGAGAGAGAGAGAGAGAGAGAGAGAGAGAGAGAGAGAGAGAGAGAGAGAGAAGCGTAAATCCTTTCTCCTTACAAAGGATCCCGTAACAGAGCACAGCTATCCACTAACAAGACCACACGCTGAGCGCCGTCCAGCCCTAAGAATAGTACATGTAATACGAGCCTTTTCTGAGCGTAGCAAGAAAAGAAGTTATGAAGCGCTTATCAGAAGCAAATTTCTCGTTCATGCAGGGAATCAAAATCAGATCTATGTTCTGCGTGCTTGTACCGTGCATGGCACGGCCTATGGATAACTGCCATTAATGTAAGTCATAGACAGGTATTGCATGACAGTGCATGGTCACGACTATGTAACACCCATATCTAAAGGCATATATAAAATACACATATTACTATTACTAGGCATTTTGTAGTGCCTCGAGACTTGATCGACACGTTTGTTTTCAAAATCAACTTCAATAAAAAAATATATATAAACAACAGAACTCGGGGGTGTAGCATTCAGAAGTGGAAGTACACATTGCGAAATCCTTTTTACCGGTATACTACGTCGCTTCATAACAGACGGTGACGTCATAAATATACATCTCCTTCGCGGCACGACTGCAAAATAATGACCGCATTGTACACGCTCTTTACTGCGAGGAAACAATGGAACTAAAATTGGTCAGCGATATCAAGTGCTGACTGTCTAAAATGCAATGTACGGTGACGAATCGAATCTGCGCTCGATGATGGTCCGAATTTTTAAAATCTTTCTTCGTCTTATCTATATCCCTCTCTCTTTTTTCTTTATATCTTGTTTGTATCCCTCTCTCTTTCTCTTTCTCCCTCGTTCTCCCTCCCCCTCATCCTTACGCTCATCCTCTCCTCTCCCTCAAAGCCTCCCCCTCTCCCTGTTCCTCACCCTCCCTCCCATCCCCCTCTATCCAGAAAGCACCCCGAGTCAACCTTCAGAGTGTGTGCATTTCATAATCCAGGTCAGGCTCATCAGGCTAAGGAACTTGAATAAGAGGGCGCTTGGTCTAAAAGGAAATTCGCCCGTGGCCCAACATTTTTTTCTTCTTCTTCTTCTTCTTCTTCTTCTTCTTCTTCTTCTTCTTCTTCTTCTTCTTCTTCTTCTTCTTCTTCTTCTTCTTCTTCTTCTTCTTCTTCATCCTCCTCCTCTTCATTATTATTATCGTTATTATTATTATTATTATTATCATTATTATTATTATTATTATTATTATTATTATCATTATTAGTATTATTATTGTCATCTTTCTCACTATCACTTTTATCATTATCATTGTTACGTTTGTGATTGTTTTTATCATAGTCATTGCCATTATATTTATCATTATCATTATAATTATTATCGCCGTTATCATCATTATCATTTGTATTCCTATTACCATTAGCATCCCTCCTGATTGATTTCTCTTTTTCAAGAAAAGAAGTTTGGGGAAAGTGTATCTGTTGCAGTGCCCTTGTGGTGTTGCAGTACCCTCGTCATCATCATATTGACGAAGAAGCGCTTGGTGCCATCATGACACAAAGCGCCTCTTCGTCAATATGATGCCGAGGGCACTGTAACACCACGAGGGCAATTCAAAAGGGCAAAGTAACTGCAATACCTCCAAAGCTTTGCAACACCACCAGGGCTCTGCAAAACCGCAAGGACACTGCCCACATGCTCACTCGCTCTTGACGGCGAGTGAGCGGGCCGTCCCTTGAACGAGCGAGCGCACGGTGCGCGTTGGGTAACTCTGCCAGCCGTTGGTCGCTGTCGCTGCCGCCGCCGCCGCTGCCGCCGCCGCCGCCGCCGCCGCCGGGGGTGCCACGGATCCTTAGCCACTTCGCTGCGGCTCTGCCCTGCCCCCTGCCGTAACCTTCAAGATTCTAGGAAAGTTTTCTGGACGCACACTTAGTCACTCGACGGAGGGAGCTTTCAACGATCAACGGATTTAGGAGATAGTTGGGATACTCGCTATTCATGAGCAGTAGACATTTATAGCAACAGTAGTAGTAGTAGAAATAGGAGATGATGGTGGTGGTGGTGGTGGTGGTGAGGGTGGTGGTGGTGGTGGTGTTGGTGTTGGTGTTGGTGTTGGTGTTGGTGTTGGTGTTGGTGTTGGTGTTGGTGTTGGTGTTGGTGTTGGTGTTGGTGTTGGTGTTGGTGTTGGTGTTGATGATGATGATGATGATGATGATGATGATGATGATGATGATGATGATGATGATGATGATGATGATGATGATGATGATGATAACATGAATAACAATAAAAACAACAACAACAATAATGATAATGATAATAATAATAATAATAATAATAATAATAAACAATAATGATAAAATATGAATAACAACAAAGACAGCAACAAAACAACAATAATGTTTTAAAAATCTGAAGCAGATAAAACCTGTCGTTCTCTTATGAATAAAAATATCTGAATATGCATGTAGAGGTCATGCCTTGGCTGCCCCCCCCCCCCCCCGCCTCCCCCAAAGGCAGCGCTGCTCGCACCTGTCACCGGGGCGCCGGCGCTAATCCATCAACAAGCGACGCGACGATACCCAGCACGCCCCCTCACCCCTACACCCTGCCCAGAAAGGGTTATAACTCCCTGTAATTAAAACAGCCTCACAAGCACCGGCGTCACAGGGAGGATAAACAACCACGCCCCCTTCCAGCGGTGGAATGCGGTCAGCTGCGCCCGCAACCACACCTGCGCCTGACGAGCAGCGAGCGCGCGCGCCCCCACGCCCGCCTCCCCCGCCGCTGAGGGAGAAAGTGTTGCCTCCACTGCCCCCCTCCCCACCCCTCCCTTCCACCCCTCCGTCACTCTGAACTATTAAAAACACTTTCCTCTTCGCTTACGGTATACAGCTGGACGCACGTTGGCTCGACTGTCTCTTGGCGAAAACAAGATTTGTCTCGCCGAACCGACTTCCACGGACGGAGCAAAAGCCGCGCGCGCGCCCAGAAAGGGAACAGAAAAACGTTGAGTCTGCCTGCGATTCTTTTCCTCGATCCGCTCCAGGAGTTGGATCGCGTCCCATAATCTCCGGTCTGGTTGCGGAACTTACATCACACGACTGCGGCGGCGGAGGCGCGTCTCGATGGGATCCAGCCCGGCGCGCGCCTCATACACACGCCCGTAACGCTCGTGCCCTTGTCGCTCGGAGGCGCGGGAGCCTTCACTGTGCCGCTGGATGCCAGCCTTCGGCGCAGTCACTCGTTCGGCCACGCTCATTGGCACTCCCTCTCGCAGTCACGTGCGCCAGACTCGGCTTCCAAGCTAACGAGAATCTCTTTCAAAACGACAGTGTTTTAGTCATGATGCTGTGGAAGATTGAATAAAATATGTGTTTTTACTATATTTGCGCTCTTACGGCAACGCAAAGTCAATGCTGCTACTTATACATTAATAGACCCTTTGAAACCATTGTCTCCAGGCAGAGGAGATGGTCACCGCCGTTAATTCAAACGATGCCTTTCTTCGCTACTTTATTTCCTGCCTTTCGCCTCTCCACTGCTCTTCGCCGACATTCCAAGAGCGGCCCGAGAAAAGTGCTCTGGGCCGGCGGGACGGACCTGCTGCCTCGGCGCGACCATTTATTTCATCACGGCGTAGAAACTGGGCCGCACGCGACTCCCCCTGCCCCCCTACCCCTACCCAAGGCCCTTGCCCCTAACTCCTACCCCTACCCACCTTCACTCCTCCCCAACCTCCTTCCTTTACCCCCCATCCTCCTAAACCTCCTCACCCCCCTACCAACCTCTCCCTTCCCCTTCCCCCCGTGAGGCTTATTTAACATGCCGATGTCACTTTCCTTCACACTGGCGTAACTCCCGGTGTTTGTCCTGCCGTAATAGATCTGCTGCAGTTTCCATACAAATAGCATTGCTCGTATTGCGGCATCGCTGCTATTGTCAACTCCTGGTGCAGAGAAACGCGAATATTTAATGACTCTCTCTCTCTCTCTCTCTCTCTCTCTCTCTCTCTCTCTCTCTCTCTCTCCCTCTCTCTCTCTCTCTCTCTCTCTCTCTCTCTTTCTCTTTCTCTTTCTCTTTCTCTTTCTCTTTCTCTTTCTCTTTCTCTTTCTCTTTCTCTTTCTCTTTCTCTTTCTCTTTCTCTCTCTCTCACTCTGTGTGTGTGTGTGTGTGTGTGTGTGTGTGTGTGTGTGTGTGTGTGTGTGTGTGTGTGTGTGTGTGTGTGTGTGTGTGTGTGTGTGTGTGTGTGTGTGTGTGTGTTTTAAAAACGTTTCAGAGGGATGGGCAAATAGAAAAATAAAAGCAGGGGGAGGGAGAGGAGAGAGGGAAGAGTATGGGAGAATGAGAGAGAGAGAGAGAGAGAGAGAGAGAGAGAGAGAGAGAGAGAGAGAGAGAGAGAGAGAGAGAGAGAGAGAGAGAGAGAGAGAGAGAGAGAGAGACTTTTTTTGACTTTGACGAGTTTATTGAGACAAGTGATTACATACATCTCAAAAGGATGAGATAACATAGGTTATCCTCACCCCAATCTTAGTCCCTCTTTGGGCTCACATATATTTTACAAAACCTTATAGCTATGTCAACATCTTGAAATGGATACAGAAGAAGGAGAGAGAGAGAGAGAGAGAGAGAGAGAGAGAGAGAGAGAGAGAGAGAGAGAGAGAGAGAGAGAGAGAGAGAGAGAGAGAGAGAGACAGAGAAATAGAAATAGAAATAACTCAGATGTTCTCCCAATAAGTAGAATGAATGGGAGGAGGAGGGGGAGGAGGAGGAGGGGGGAGGAGGAGGGAGGGGGAGGAGGAGGAGGGGGAGGAGGAGGAGGGGGAGGAGGGGGGGGGGGAGGGGAGGAGGGGAGGGGAGGAGGGGGGGGGGAGGAGAGGAGGAGGAGGAGGAGGAGGAGGAGGAGGAGGAGGAGGAGGAGGAGGAGGAGGAGAAGAAGAAGAAGGAGAAGGAGAAGAAGAAGAAGGAGGGGGGAGGAAGAGGAGGAAGAGGAGGAGGTGGAGGAAGAGAAGAAGAAAGATGAGGAGGAAGAAGTGAAATAAGAAAGATGAGGAGGAAGAAGTGGAATAAGAAAGAGGAGGAAAGGAGGGGTGAGAGGGCAGAGGAGCGAAAGGGAGCGAAAGAGACTACCTCCCGATAAGATCTACAAAAGTTGTTACACTCGGGGGGGGGGGGGGGGGGCGCCAGAATAAGACTCCATCTTGGGAGTGAAGATGGGGAAAAAAGGGAGAGGAGAGCCAAGCATTCACGTGTCCAACTATCCATCTTTCTGCCCATCCTTCCATCCATCTGCCTATTCACTCGTTTGCCAGGCTGTCTCCTTCACGTCGATGTGTCTCGCTATCTGTTTATACTTGTCTTGCTGTCTAACAAGCTGTTTGTTGCTGATATCAATCTCTTTGTTAACTTGTCTGGTTGCTCGTTTATGCTAGGACAGGAGAGAGGAGAAAGGTGGGGGGAAAGAGGTGAGAGGAGAGGGGTGAGGGGAGGGGTGAGGAAAGAGAAAAGAGGAGAGCGGAGTGAGGAGAAAGAGAGGTGAGAGATGAGAGGTGAAAGGAAAGGGAAGAGAAGTGAGAGGAGAGAGAAATAGGAGAAAGAAAGAGGGGAAAGAAAGGGGAGAGAGAAAAGAAGAGAGAAAAGAATGGAAAACAGAAAAGAAGAGGAGAGAGGAGAGACAGGAAAGGAAAGATGAGAGAGAAGAGAAGAGAGAGAAGAAAGAAAGAGGAGAGAGTAGGAAGGAAAGAGAGGAGAAAATAGAGAGAAGAGAGAGAAGAGAGAAACAAGAGGGAAAAGCAGTATGGGGAAGGAGAAAGAGTAGAGAATGAAAAGAGAGAGTAAAGAGTAGAGAACGGAAAGAGAGATGAAGATGAGAAGAGGAGTGACAAGAGAACAGAGACGAGGAAAAATGAAGAAAATGTAAAAAATACAACCTCAGCCAACACGCTAAATACACACACGACAGGAAAAATCAAGGACTCGTCCAAGACTTTTGACAATAAAGAAAGTGTTTACTTACACACACACACACACACGCATATACATATACATATACATATACATATACATATACATTATACATATACATATACATATACATATACATTATACATATACATATACATATACATATACATATACATATACATATACATATACATATACATATACATATACATATACATATACATATACATATACATACACATACACATACACATACACATACACATACACACACTTACATCCAAACCCATACACATTCCCATACCTATACACACCCCTCCCATATAGTCAACCACATACAAATTTGGATAGAAACACAAAAGTGAAAATGCAGAAATTGTCTTGTTATGGATAATCGTGTACATTTCCCTCTGTTCGTTTCTGTCTATTTTTGCTTGTCTGTGTCTGTCCCTTTATCTGTGTCTGTGTCTCTCATTTTCACTCCCATTTTCACTCTCACTCTTCATCCCTTTCTCTACTCACTTCTACATGTACCTAATTGTTTGTTTGTGTGTCAGGATCCTAGGAAACTTTAAAATTGTGTTTTTAGAAGAAAAAAAATCCTTTCCGTGATGTTACGTGTTTCTCTTATGCTGTAATTATCCACTTCTTTCGGTGTACACGTTGCTTCCATGTTGCAATTACCGCGTTATGTCGTGTTCTCCGCTGCAATTTACCAATTATTGTGTGTTTTCAAGTTTTTATTTGTTATTAAATGCGGTCACGAACGACAAAACTAATATGTGAACACACGGAATAAGATAGACATATTGACATATACAAAACAAGAGGCTTATATATGGCTCCCAAAAGGCATGCTCTCATATACATACGCAGACGTACTTATATACATGCACTCAAATACGCACACGCAAACAAACATGAACATGCAGACTTACACGCACGCACACACACAATAATCCACCTTCACAGATAGTGGTCCTCGCCAAGTGAAGGTCGCAGAAAGGCGTACAGTTCCAATCAAATATCATTTTATTGTTTTAGCGAGAAATTGGTCTCACGGGGAGCTACATCATGCTGACACGAGGAAGCGGCACAACCAAGGTGATATCACCCCGCCAGCACGCCCTCCGTTCTCCCACCCCTTGCCTCTCGCATTCTCACTCTTTACCTCGGTCTGTAGATTGGTTTGTATCTTATTTTTATTACCTCTGTCGCTATTTCTGTCGTCTTCTCTAAATTTTAGTATCTAGTTCCTAATCTTCTAATCTTCTAATCTCATGTTCAGCTTGAACTTCAGCCTCCGCCTCCGCTTCTTCCTCTGTCATTCCTTTTCTCTTGAAGTAAGGTCGATCTACCTACCACCATTTATCACACAAGCAAATAAAAATAAACCTCTGAACATCCGCTACCAATCACACACATTCACAAACCCAACAAACCCTAAAGGCCGACTTACCGAAGAAGGCGAGCATGGCGGTGCGGTTCTGTGCCGAGGCCATGCCGTCGCTCCCATTGAGCAGCGCCTGCGAGAGCGTGCGGGGCGACGGCCGGTCCTGCCCCGCCAGCATGTACACGCCATCCGCGTAGCTGGCCGGCGTCTTCCGCGTCAGACGGGACTCTGAAAGTGACACAGGATGATTGTGTTAACGTAGATATAGATAGATTTAATCATTTACAATGGTGTAGGTGACATATTATGATTTTGTAAGCAAACATATTTGAATAATCGAGATAGAGTACATATAGATAGACAGATTTTTTTTTTTTTTCATACAAACAATGCAAAATAAGTAAACACCCAATCAAGAGTTTGACGATTGCAGTAATTCTATTCAACTGATAAAGCTATCGGAATCAGATAGCCTAAATTGACAAAGAGAAAGTTCGAGTGTCTTTGACAAAGAAATTTGGACACTAATAGCGATAATCCCTGTGGTCAATGAACAGCACAAACATCACTGGAACACGAACTTCATAATAAGGGGCACAAACACTAGCGTAGAGACGTTATAATCTATAGGCTACAGTGTGGATATTTACGGAAACCACGGGGTCATTGTGGGTATCAAATGCTACAATATATACAAGTACAGTTTATCAATATTACATTACTTATATAAAATGTAGAACTTCTTTAGGGGTTCAATTTTTCAAGTAAAGGTCAGGATATCAACAAAGGCCTACTTCAAATAGATCAAAGACTAACTCATGGCAACTTATCCCGATATGCCATGCAACTTGTATGTATATATATACATATATACATATACATGTATATATATATATATATATATATATATATATATATATATATATATATATATATATATGTATGTGTGTGTGTGTGTGTGCGTGTGTGTGTGTGTGTGTGTGTGTGTGTGTGTGTGTGTGTGTGTGTGTGTGTGTGTGTGTGTGTGTGTGTGTGTGTGTGTGTGTGTGTGTGAATATATATTTATATGAGATATCCTCTTCTTACGCTGTTAAACAAAAGAACATAAAACTAAACATGCAATCGAAAAATAACATGCCATTCTCTTCAGCATGAAGTCCCTCAAAAAGAGGGAACAGTGGGCCTCGTTTAAAAATGTATTCAGCTCTAAAAGACATGCTTTTCTTATTAATTCTTGGCATTACCATCTTGGCTTAGAGTTCGGCGAGAATTCGAACCACGTCGTGCGTTGCGCGTTGTTTACAGTAGAGCATGAGAACCGCATGCCTCGAACGCCTCATCATCAAATTCTTTGCGTAACTTACGTCAACACGCATGTTTACAGCTCAATCTTTTACATGTTCATACTCTTTGTGGCTTTCAAAACTATACGGAGGTGGAGAGGAAAATAAACGACAAATGTACATGTGCGATTTAAGGTGACAGCGAGTGGACGTCCGAATACCAACACGATTTGAAGACGAGAAACAAAACGGGCAGTTTAATAGCGTTTAGGTATGCAGGTACGAGAGATCAATATAGATTGTGCAACCATACTTTCGTCTAAAACACGCAGATTGCATCAGCTTTTTCATTCTCGTTTGTGTGAACGGAGATCCATAAATATTACACCCCATGCATATGCGTCCTTAAATAAGCAATAATGCAATCCCCACTACAGTTATAACTACCACTTAACTTTTCACAGACAGATTTTAGTATGCGAGTACCCTCTTTTCCGTAGACCTGATACGATCTTTAATGCGGTGAGTAATTTATATGGCGGCACCAGTGGTGTATTTACATGGAATACTTAAGGTTTCTTTCACCCTTTTTAAGAATCGGTAAAGTACCCTTACGTGAGTAAAACAAGTCAACCCTTGTTACTGAAGTTGTTAATGCCATTTGAGCTGTTACATTCACTGTGTTCTCAGCCATTCGCCATGCTTGGCTTACGCAGGAGAGATGTGAGCGAATTACACAAGACCAAGCGACCAAACAAGGGTGGATACCACTC
>BOPN01000763.1:37500-40000 GCA_017312705.2 Penaeus japonicus
TCTCTCTCTCTCTCTCTCTCTCTCTCTCTCTCTCTCTCTCTCTCTCTCTCTCTCTCTCTCTCTCTCTCTCTCTCTCTCTTTTTAGGGGAGAGGGATTAAATCTCAAATGATTATTACACGTCTTTCGATTCTCTCTCTCTCTCTCTCTCTCTCTCTCTCTCTCTCTCTCTCTCTCTCTCTCTCTCTCTCTCTCTCTCTCTATCTATCTATCTATCTATCTCTCTCTCCCTTATTTAGGGGGAAAGGGTCAAATCTCAAATCATTATTGCTATCGTCTTTTCGATAATTTGTTTTCTATAAGTGTGGCATTTGGCAGGTTGATAGATGTATAGATAGATGAATAGATAATTGTTGCTGTTCTCTAATAGGCAGATTCTTGCTAGTGTGATTATTGCTTTGATGTTACGCAGCAATGCAAATGTCAAGCAAATATAAAACAGAACAATAAGATAAGAAAACAAGAAGAGAAAATATTGCAAAGTTAATTAAAAAAATAAAAAGATATATGAGAAAAAAAACATATATGATAGTAAGAGAGAACACATAATAAAGTTGTATTTAATTCAAGTGTCACCCAGAGGGCACGTGCTATGCCCTGTCTATTAAGTAAAGGATTTCTTTTAAACTAATTGCCACTCGTATGTAAATGAGAGTGGCAGCGCGCCTGTACAGAATCTGTTTTTTGGCATCACTCACTCCGAAAGTTCGTTAGAACACGAAGATGAATTAAATCAGTTGAATTAATTAGATAAACTGAATTAGATAAACAAAAAGTAAATCCTGGCTATGCAAGACTGGGTTCAGATCTAAGTGCTGGGATAAGGAAAATAGTTTGTAAAGAAATCTTGTATTTTGTTAACGATTTATACTTATATACGATAACTAACGCGAATGCTAGTGTGTTTCTCGTTCACTAGTCTAGACATTCCTTCAAGTTCTTTTGAATTTCAAAAAGTATAGACAAAAATCATGTTAAAGATTTCGCTTGCCTAATCTTTGCATAATCAGATTTCTTATACCTACCAACCTGATGCCATTCACATCAACACAAATAAACCACCTTCTACAACAGAGAAAAAAACGAAAGTCAAAGACAAAAAAAAAGGATAATGACAACATATATACATACATACCATCCACCATACATTTCCTCCTTAATGACAGCCACACACACACACACACACACACACACCGCCTATCACACATCCCTTCGCTAATGACAACATCACATCATTCCCATGCCATCAAGAGCACGATCTCAAACCCAGATTAACTACGTCGGAAGGAGGTTATATGACCTGACACGGAACAGGTCACGGTGTCCATTACTCGGGAGGAATTGGCGGCAGTACTTTCCCTGACTTCCAGTCCTTGGGGACAGATTACCCGGCGTCCTCTGGGGATCCCCCCCCCCCTCCCACGTGGTCTTTTCTTGTCGCATGGATGCACACACGGAAAGATGAGATGGGTCCTTGTACGGAAACACACGCTCATATATGTGTGTGGTGTGTGTGTGTGTGTGTGTGTGTGTGTGAACATGTTTACATGGACATCCTCCATATATGGATAGATAGATTAATAGATACGAAAGAAAGAAAGATAGATAGGTGTATGGATGGTTGGATAAAGAGATGGATCGATAGAGAGATGGATGGACTGAGAGAAAGGGGAGAGAGAGAGAGAGAGAGAGAGAGAGAGAGAGAGAGAGAGAGAGAGAGAGAGAGAGAGAGAGAGAGAGAGAGAGAGAGAGAGAGAGAGAGAGATAGATAGATAGATAATATATATATATATATATATATATATATATATATATATATATATATATATATATATATATATATATATAGACACATAGACAGACTGACTGGTAGATAGATAGTTAACCTAACTGGATAGATAGATAGAAAAAAAGACTCACATATGCACACATACCTACAGATATATAAATAGCTCGATATATAGATAGATAAAGAGACACACGCACATACAGACAGACAGATAAATAGATAAAGATAGACCGAAATGTAAACAAGCAGATAGATTTAATTAATAGCTATACAATAGCTACTCTATTGCAACTGGAATACGGTCCTTCGCATACGGAATTAACCACTTATTTTCCCGTCTGAGAACTTGGCTTCAATACCACACCCGGCTGCCACGTTAGCCAAGAGGTGCACTTTACTTATGTGTCTCTGTCGACCTGTCTGTATGTTTGGGTTGGACTGGTTTCTTTCTTGTACTGGTTTATGATTATTAATTTTGTTTTATTTAAATCATTCGAGAACGGTGGGGACTATAGGTAGATTATATATATGTCTGTGTGTGTGTGTGTGTGTGTGTGTGTGTGTGTGTGTGTGTGTGTGTGTGTGTGTGTGTATATATATATATATATATATATATATATATATATATATATATATATATATATATATATATCCCCACTCACATTTTCCTTTAGTTTTCTCTCTTTCTTAAGAAATCACTAGTTAGCAAGAAA
>BOPN01000763.1:45000-47500 GCA_017312705.2 Penaeus japonicus
CGTCACTGCGAATTCCGGACAGGTCTTCTGCAAGGTTGCACGACTGCGTCCTCGGTAGTGGGAATTCCGGGAAACTGAGAACATGCAACACATGCACGAAACTATTGCACAACGTTGCTTACTCGCATGAGAGGATGCTTGTCTCGGAGATGAATATCTTTGATGCTGATGTACGTGTTGCATTATGATAAGAATGCGCTGGGTCGTTTAGTAGCAAGCTATTTTAAGAGGAATGAAATGCTGTGAGTATGCTTTTTGTGTGAATTTTTGTGTTATTTCTCTCTCTCTCTCTCTCTCTCTCTCTCTCTCTCTCTCTCTCTCTCTCTCTCTCTCTGTCTGTCTCTGTCTTTCTATTTCTCTTTCTCTCTCTCTCTCCTCTTACTGTGTGTGAGTGTGTGTGTGTGTGTGTGTGTGTGTGTGTGTGTGTGTGTGTGTGTGTGTGTGTGTGTGTGTGTGTGTGTGTGTGTGTGTGTGTGTGTGTGTGTGTGTTGTCTATAGCTCATGCTGTTTATATTTTAGCCTTTAATTTAGTAGTATTTCAATAGATAGTCTATGGTATGAACCCCAATCAGTGTCTAATAAAAATGTGTTAATGGGAATTAAAATGAATTAATATTGCAAGAAAATCGTTCTATTATTTTTTTCGTATATGAAGCAATTATCTCATTTACATATATGTGACGATTTTGCCAACTCCCAGAAATATATTGAGAATAGAAACAATGTTGCATTTTGTTATTTATCATCTGACTTTTATTTTAACATTTGATTTTGTTTTGTTTATTCTCTTATTCCCAGGAATATGTTGCGAATAGAAACAACAAAAGTATGTTGTCCAAAAATTGTCGTTTATTTTTATTTATTTATTTATCTTTTGCTTATTGCTTTGTTTGTTTACTACTAATATGCACTTCCTCTTACTTACTTTCGGAAAGATTTTACAATACGATCCCCTTTTACATTGCAACCTCTTTCAACCCATCCACCAACCTATCCAAAGAACAGTAGGGGACGCAGAGGAGTAAATTTAGCCCCGACTATTTTTTTTCTTTCTTTCTTTCTTTCTTATCTATTTTCCCCCTCCAGCGACATCTTTCAAATCCACCCAAAGAAATTCTCTCCACTCGAATCCCCCTTTATCTACAAGAACATCACACCCACCTGTTTATCATCGCCTAGCATTCCTCTCTTCCCTCCGCCCCTAAGTCTTCGTCGGCCATTTCAGAGACTTAAGAGTTTAATTGGTTTGTCCCCGAGTGTTGGTTAGTCCATTTCCTTCTTATTCGTCTCAGGATTTCCGAGTTCGGAGCGTAGAAACATCTCGAAGAAATTTGGGAATGATTTATCGGGCGGGACTCGAGAAAGAAGTGTCGGCGGCGTCGCAGACACAGACAGACAGACAGACAGATAGACATCCAGACAGACACCTTAAGACGTCCAATAGTTTCTTGTAAGACGCTGAGATTCGTCAGTGCCAGAAATGTGAGCCTGGATTAAGGTTGGCGATGAGAAAGGAGTTATTGGACGCCAGCTGTCTGAAGGTGTTTGTCTGTGTCTCGGGATATGGACGACTCCGATGCTGACTGGTATGGATGGTGAAGGTCGGGAGATACACTTACACTATCAAGATAGGTTTGTATACACGCGCAGTATATGCATATATTAATATATATATATATACATATATATACACATATACACATACTATGTATATATGTAAATGACAAAAACACTCTAACGTGTCGATACAATGACAAAAAAGGTTCTTCTGCCATGAATATATGTATACACATAATGTATAGGTAAATGTACATACGCGCGCACAAACATACACATACACACACACACACACACACACACACACACACACACACACACACACACACACACACATACACACACACACACACACATTGATTTATACATACATACATACATATATATATATATATATATATATATATATATATATATATATATATATACATATATATATATAAACACAAAATAACACAAATAAGAACAAAGATAGCGGCCCGAGAGAAAGGGTCGGAGACAAAGCGAGTGATCGACTAAACATACGGTTGACACATCGCCAGACACGGGACGGCAGATCACCAGAACAATGGCCGGGGAATTAGCCAGCGGCGATGAGGGGAGACTGAGAGCCTCGATTGATGGATGGACGAGCGAGGAAGAAAGAAGAAAATGGAGGACGACAAGAGAGAGTGATGTAGCGGACGAGATTCCGGCCTGTGATTATGGAGGCTGGTCGATGACGTAGGTGAACCAAAACAATGTGTTACGTCATTCGAGAAGCCGAAAAAATAGAAAGAAAAAAATGGGAGTTTGCAACATCATATTCAACATCTTTGCGTTTGCGTGTTTTTTTTGTTTTTTTTCTTCCTCTGTTGGGATATTCATTATCTCGCGTGTTCTATCGACGACAAATGGGATTCTTTTTCTCCCCCCCTTTGCCCCTTTTTATCATTCTTATTCT
>BOPN01000763.1:57500-65000 GCA_017312705.2 Penaeus japonicus
ATTGCAAAGGTTCTACTATTCCATAAATATCATAATATTGCTAGCTGCAGAGGCTGTCCAAAAGACTTATTTCCAGTATATAAATCGCACGGGGAACTCCATAGAGTACCAACGCTCCATCTTTTCCTTTTTAGAGATAATCTTCGAAAGATTTTGGGAGAGTTAAGATTAGGATGGAGGGATAGAGGGAGGGAGGGAGGGGGGGATGTCGACCTGACCTGAGGGCTAGGAGTTGAAGGGAGGGAGGGGGGGAGGGGGATGACGACGACCTGAGGACTAGAAAGAGTTGAGTGGGGGGGGGGGGAGAAGGCGGTGCGTGGGCTGAGAGGATGGCCGAACATGCAACGGTAGGTGAGCAGATGGAGGTGATGGATAGAGGCAGGGGAATAACATAATGGAAAAGAGGAAGGAGATTAGACAAAGGAATCAATAAGTGATAAATGAACGGCCTGGGCGTGAAAGATGACGCAAGGGTCAGGTGAAAAGGGGGCAGGGGAGTGGGAACGGAAGGGATAGAGTGAGAGGAAATGGGAATAAACGAGGGGGAGGGGGAGGACGGCGAGAGAGAGAGAGAGAGAGAGAGGGAAGTGCCATCATCATCACCTGAACATTTTAACACCCACAGGCCAGTGATGGCGGCCTCACCACCGCCCGTCTTAAAGATGAAGCTGCGACACCTTCCTTCACACCAACGCCGGATCTTACCTGAGTACTTATGTATGTGTACACCTGCCCGTCCACATGTATATAAAACAGTGTGTATGTATGTACGTGTGTGTATAAGCGTGTGTTTGCCATTCCAAAAAATGGTTGTATCGCTACTTGTTCGAATTCCCGAGTACTTGGCTCGACCTTGACTAAAAATACGACTGTGTTATGTGTATTATGTTTATTGTGCCTCATGTCGTTTTTGTGCGTGTGTGTGTTTGTGTGTGAGTGCGCGAGTTGTGAGGGTGCGAGTTGTTGTGTGTGTGGCGGGATGAGAGGGAGAGAGAGAGAGAGAGAGAGAGAGAGAGAGAGAGAGAGAGAGAGAGAGAGAGAGAGAGAGAGAAAGAATGAGAAAGAAATTGCGTTTGAGTGCGGGTGAAAGTATGAGTAGAGTGTGAGTGCGAGTATGTGTAAGTGTGTCAGCCATGCTTACATATGTGTGTATCTAAAACAAACAAATGCCCACAAATTAGACAAAACAAAAAAAATCAAATTCAAATTTAAAACACGTCACGCCTATTATTCTCCATCTTTCAACTACGAATTTGTTAACCATTTGCATAGGTCTTAGACTCAACCAAACATCAGTAATTTCAAAGCAGTGAAATCCTCTTGTTACTGAGAAATCCTCCCCGTTGCTATTAAGCTTCACGTTCTGCCCTCTTGCAATCACTCTCGCAATACTTGCTTTTCCACAAACAAAACAAACATTGATTTACGCGTTGTGAATAAGTCTTGGTAGAATAACGAATACGTAACGATGTGTGTGTTCATTCTACACACTGACGAGAAGAGTCCTGGCCCAGCCATTGTTTTATTCAAGCGAGAGAGTAATGATGCATTCATACACGAGTTGATAGATCCCTTGTTTATTTACAAACATAAGCCTGGGATCCCGGAGACTACTACACAATGCATGATATTTCTCATAAGCTAAGGGCAACGGAGTATATAATAAAGAAAGTCTTGAGCGTCAGGTTTTATTTCATCTATTTATTTCTGTATCTATTTCTAAGTGTATTTCACAACTCAGTTTTGATTTAGAATACATATAAGGACAATTTTATTATTAGGCCTCAGACCGCGCAGCCTTGTGAAGCTGTAATGCTGTAAATATGATATGCTGAATCTGATAACAGGAACATTTCCGGTGGTGTTCGTCTCTGTTTAGCCTTCTGTTTAGACATCGTGACTTTTAGATAGACAAACTATATCTAATGTTCCGTATGCTTTCACCATGCATTTTTACATACACATTCTAGATGCAACTGCTGTTTTTTCAGTCTCAATCCACCCAGAACAAAACAAAAAAGAAATACAGAGTGAGCTGAGCCACAGTGTACCAGGACGACATGCTTTACCTTCGGATTTTTGCAGATGCATTTCTCGTAGATGTCCCCCGGGGGATCGAAGGACTTCCTCGGATTCCTGCTCATCTTCTTCTTCTTCTTCTTGGAGAGGTCGGCCTCCGCGGCGTCCTCCCCGATGGGCCTCTTGCCTCCCTCGCCACTTCCGCTGGCGCCGCCGCTTCCTTCACTGAGGGGGGGGGGGAGTAATCCAGGTATTTAGAAGCTCACTTCCTGTTGCTTTCATTATTTCACCTTCTTTTATGCTCCTATTTACACGCGAAATGATTTCGGGGCAATGCTCGCTAAATCGCTTTGTGTCTGACTTTGCATTTAATCTCCATTATTGCCTCGTCTTATGATAATGACTATCGGCCTCCTTACCTCGCATAAATAATGAGATTAAAACAACTACCAGAATTATTTTATAAACACACTTATCAAACTGCAACTCTAGTCTGAATGATTTTCCTGCTTATGTAAGAGATGCTACACATGTCCCCCTCATCCTTCACCCATAACGAGTGCTTCCTACAAAACTCCTTCTCCAGTTCATCCTGAGACCAACCTGTCCTCCTCTGCCTCTTCCTGCTGCCGCTTCTCCTGCGCCCGTCGCTGGCTCTCCTTAATTTTCTTGAGATGCTCCTCGGGTGGGATGCGGACGTACGGCTGGCACACCCACGGAGGGAAAGGCAGCTTTGCCTGCTCACTTTCTGCAAAAGGTTGAAAAAAAAACGTGTCAGAATTTTACCCCTACTTTTCCAAGCGCAAATGATAGATATGATGCTGTCTTTTTTCTTTCTTTCTTTTTTTTCTTTTTTCTTTCTTTCTTTCTTTCTTTCTTTCTTTCTCTCTTTCTTTCTTTAAGTACATGTCCCGGATGAGTGCTCTTATGCTTCATCCCGGTTTTAATATGGCATAATATATATCATCCCATTGTATGACACAAGATAATAATCCAAGCATGACACATCCAAACATCTTTACCATAATCTAGTACCAATGCCAAAAGGATTCTTACCAAATTCCAATAAATGCAACGAAAGCTTTGGCAGCAGGAGTGCCCCCTGAAATTAAGATCATCCGGCACAGACATCCCTGCAGCATCCTAATATCCTAAAATATGTTCTCGTCAGGTTGAAAACTCGTCCCTAAGAGTACTCGCCCCCCTTTCCCCCTCCTCCCTGGCCCCCTCTCACCTGGGTCTGGCTCCCACGGCTTCTCCCCGGTGTGGTAGGGCTTCATCCGGTCTCGCAGGGCCTCGGACACCACAACCATCTCCTCCAACGTCGATGTCTTGGAAAGCCGATATCGAAGGTCGAAGTTCTCCGGCATACACAGGCTGGGGGGGGGAGAGGGAGAGAGAGAGAGAGAGAGAGAGAGAGAGAGAGAGAGAGAGAGAGAGAGAGAGAGAGAGAGAGAGAGAGAGAGAGAGAGAGAGAGAGAGAGCGAGAGAGAGACAGGCAGACAGACAGAGAGAGAGAGGGAGTGGGAGAGAGAGAGAGAGAGAGAGAGAGAGAGAGAGAGAGAGAGAGAGAGAGAGAGAGAGAGAGAGAGAGAGAGAGAGAGAGAGAGAGAGAGAGAGAGAGAGAGAGAGAGAGGAATCAGTCAGGCACTTCCTTTGGAATAAACAGGTAGGTATACCAAATGTCTTTTCTAAAGGTATACGATAATAATATATCATAATGTCTTCCCAAAGGTATACAATAATGTTCACGGCGTGGCTGGTCAGGTCCGTCCACTATATTCGACGTAATGGGGAAATGCGGCGGCGGTAACGTAATGAAGTTGCCGCGGCTCATGAATAACACAGCAGGGCGGCGGCTCCCTCGAGGAATTTAGATTGAAATTAATATTTTGTGTCGTTTCCTAGGGCGAGATACGCGCAAGGACGGACGACACAGGACGACACCCACCCGTGACCTACCAGTGATGGAAGAGCTTGAAGAGGTGTCCGCGGGCGTAGCTGGTGGGACACGGGTACTGGAGAGCCAACTCGAGGTACTCCAGCGCCATCTCCCAGGCGGGCGGCTGGCGGCCCGTGTACAGGGCGGGGTTGTACAGGTTGCCCTCGGCGCTCATCACCCCGTCCACGCCCGTCTCCCGCAGGCAGCGCTCCACGTCAGACAGGTACTGGATGTTGCCGTTCGCGAACACAGGCACGCTCACGGCATCCCTGGCGAAGGAGGGGGGAGGAGAGGGGGGAGGCTTGTTAGTCTACTTTAGACGGTTTTTGGGTGGGCTTTGCCTTACATTGCCTACAACGAATTAACTCGCTCATTCACTTACTTTCTCACTCTTTTTTTGCGCTCTCTCTATCTATCTATCTCTATTTCTATCTATCTCTCTCTCTCTCACTCTCTTACTCTCTCACTCACTCACAAACACACACACACACACACACACACACACACACACACACACACATACACGCACACACACACGCATCATGGAACCTTTTCATATTACTTAATCACTACTGACTTGCCTATTGTGCACATCTCAAAGCAAATAACACTCATTATGGAGAAAACAGAACAGCGAATCATACATGCTTATATTAGCCTAATATGATGCAACCTACCTCACTCATTACTTGTCAATACAATTACTAACAAAGGAAGCATTGCTAATTGATAGGATAACATGATATAAGAAACATCTATATTATATATCAGTGAGTAATAAATAAATTGACTAATGGTAAAATAACATGCAACACTGATTGCAAGAGTAAACTGCAGAAGCCTCAACCAACATTTGCATGGTAGCTAACAGTTTTTGTTTTTTCTTAATTCTGATTTATTGCATCATCTGTAATATGTTCTATTTCCTTTTTTTCGATTTTTAAAAAAATAATTCATGAAATATAGCTAAGAAGTAAAATAATGTAATTAATATAATCAATTTCTTAATCATATGTAACATTATATTTTCCTATTTTTATTATTTACTCTCACTAGCACCATGCATTTTTATCATAACTTTTTTTCTTTACAATTATCATCAGTATAATATCAATCTTGTAATTACCGTCTTTCTTATGCTTGTTATTATCCTCATTACAATCAGCATCAACATAAAAAGTAATATGGTAATAATAATGTATTTAACTGTCAATTATCAATATCAAATATGAAAGTGTCTCTGTTCTTTCATCGCTATCCTTATTATCATTGATATCTGTATATCAATCATAACATTAATCATAATACTTAGTATATTAATTATAATACTTATTATCACTCTTAGCATCAATATCAGTATCAGTTTATCATGATATGGTTTAAATCATTATTCCCTATATCACCATTATTCTTTTCCTAATTATCATGTCATTCTTAATTTCGAACCGTAGCAAAACTCTCGGGATATTTCCATCACATTTCAGTAACTATACTCAACAACCGTAAACTAAACCATACATGAGAAAAGCGGATATAATTTCTACTACTAGTTTATTACGAATATTATCACCATAACTGTCACCCTCTTTATCATCATTACATATATTAACGGTGGAATTGTTCTCTAATTACTATTAATATATCTATTATCACCAATAATATGAATACTAACAATGCAATAAGTGTCATAGTTATTCAAATTGGGAATGCAAAACCCGTGGAACCTCCCTGCCAAAACAACGAATGTTATCATAATCATAGTTGATATTATCATCTTTTACATCATAAATAACATATATATCATGATTATATTTGTCTATATATTGGCAAGATTTTATTTCCAATTATCCTAATTCCCGTTACTTCCATAATTTTATAATCATTGTCATCATTTATTGTCCTATCATTACCATTAATCAACATCAACAGTAATCATGATATCAATTTGATAATAATAAATAAAAAAAATAATGGTGAAGTTGATATAAATCATGACTGTCATTATCATCGTTATCGTTACCATAAAGTTACAATTATTTAACCAATATTAATAGCATTATCACTATCAGTATCATTATCTAAAATTTCCGTATTTTCACGTTGTCTTCTCTAATGGTGAGTGTCATTATCAACATTATCTATATTATGAATCCAATAATTATTTCTCTCATATTTTTTCATATTATTAACATCACTCTTATCATTATTATCATCATTACTATCACTATTATTAACATTATCATTAGATTCATAATTACTAATACCAACATCATTGTCATTACCACTGTTTTCACTGTCAACATATGTTCATCATCTTTATTCCATACATATAGTTATTAGAAGTATTATCATTACTATCATCGTCACTGTCATCAACATTATAATAACATTATCACCATCTTTATTCTATTTATTATCAATATTAGCAGAATTTATGTTGGTATTATCATCATTATTACTATAAATACAGTTTTCACCAGTAACATTATTAATTATTAGCATTACAGTTATTGTCCTAATCATTCACAGCAGTAATGTAAAACTCTCAGGACTTTCCCGCTGAAACAGCGAATATAACCGTCATATTTGATAACATTTTCACAGACACTACCAGTATCATGATCATTATAATTATCATTATCAATATCGTTATTATCAATAGCATTCCTATACTATTATGATTAGGATCGTTATCATTAAAAACACAACTTTATTAATTATCATCAGTATATCATAATCATAATATTCACTAATACAATCCTTAATATTGTGATAATAACAATTATCAATACGATTCTCATTGTCACCACTTTTTCCCTATCATCAATATCAGAATTGGCATTATCATTATCAGAATTTCGGCTAACATTCGCACTATTCTCATCATCAAAATAAAGATAATAATTTTATAAAAAAAAAAAAAAAAATACTATTGTTATTAATATAATCAATTCTTAAATCATAATTCTTGATATTGCTTTCATAATTCAAAATTATTAACATCATTATTAACACTAAAAAACCTTCTAGTTAAAGTCCTAATTATTCAGAGTTACACAAAACTCTCAGGACAATTTCACCACGTTTCAGTAACTACGGTACTGTTGAAAAAAAAAAAAAAAAAAAAATATCCGCCCATAAAAAAAACCCACCTCCACCCAGCATATCATCAAGCCTTCCACCCTTTATTACTCACTTCACGGCTTTAATCTGGGACCACGAAGCCAGCCCAGTGAGCGGTCCCTTCTGGTCTCGAGTTCGGCCGTGGACGGTGAGAATCGAGGCGCCCGCCCGCTCCAGCATCTTGGCGTACTCCACGGTCTTGGCTTGATCTTCGAACACTCGGATCTTGGCAGTGATGGGAAGGTCTACCTCGGTGGATGCTCGCGTCACTGCAAAGAAGTTGAGGCAGAGTGAGAGCTGGGAAAGAGGTTTCATGGAAAGGTAATCAAGGTCTAAGCTTGTACGTGTGGGGGCAATCACTGATCAGCTATCTTTTATAGGTGTATTAACCTTACTTAATCTCGGGGCTGCAGATA
>BOPN01000763.1:95000-100000 GCA_017312705.2 Penaeus japonicus
GGACCCTTGGAAGGACAATTCGATAACGGCGGGTCGTCCCCTTAGTTAGAGAGGCAAGGGCGTCGTCATTCCCCAACTCTTCCCTCTCCCCTGCTGCGTCTCCGCATCTTTGTCTTCTCGCTCTACCTTATTCCCTTTCTCTTTTTTAATCCTCTCTTTCAGCCTCTCTCCTGCTCTTCCTTTACACTGCCATTGCGATATACGATGCATATAACATATAGCCTATAATGGATGCTTTGTATACATACATACATACATACATACATACACATAGACACACACACACGCACACACAGATACACTGACACAGACACACGCACACACACGGGCACACACGCACGCGCACACACACACACACACACACACACACACACACACACACACACACACACACACACATATATATATATATATATATATATATATATATATATATATATATAGAGATAGAGATAGATAGATAGATATATAGATATGGATATATAGATATAGATATATAGATATGTATCTATATTTATATCTATATGTGTGTACGTGTGTGTGTGTATATGTGTGTGTGTGTGTGTGTGTGTGTGTGTGTGTGTGTGTGTGTGTGTGTGTGTGTGTGTGTGTGTGTGTGTGTGTGTGTGTGTGTGTGTGTGTGTGTGTGTGTGTGTGTGTGTGTGTGTGTGTCGGCGTGTATGTGTGTGTTTGGGTTCATAGGATTAGTGTAATCATTATCAATGTTGATAACATCATCACTAGCCCTATCACCTGAATCATTATAACTATCATTATGGCAATATAATGAATAATTAGTATTCAAGGCAGAAACATAATTATCTCAATGATGATCCTCATTCTTTCCGTTTCCTTCTCCCCTTTTCATCTCCCTTACCTTGTCTTTCCTTTTCTCTTCCTCTCTTTCTCTTCCTCTCTTCCTCTTCCTTCTCCCACGCATGCCTACGGAGGAGCCCCGGTAACTGAACTAAATGTTACGGCCACGACTATCCCGATGTATAATGCATGAGGAGCGAGCGGGACTCAAAAATGCATTCAGGGGCCAGGCACATCAGGTTCCGCGCGGGTGGGGAGCAAAAACAGAGGAGAGGAGAGTCGCACAAGGGTGAAAATCCCGCGGTTGGGAGCGTCCTCGACCTCCTTCAAGCTCCACAGCGGCGTTAATTTGAATGATCTGAGGAAACTCGGGAGGGGGAATATGAATAAGTCCACGCTATAAATGAATGCTTGTGTAAAAAATATATATTCGTAACAGGCGAGAGACTTTTAAAGAAAATAAAAAAAAGAAAAAGAAAATAAAAGAGAATCGGTCTTGCCAACCAAATCCAACCTTGGTGACGTGAGTGTCCCGAGCTCGGGCAGGAACATGTCAACCCTCAAACGGTATTTATGAATTAATATGCTCGGGCTGCCTCGCTTTTTAAATATACTAAATCAACTTTCGTAGATATTTGCCTTTCCGTCTAAGTCAACCTCGGTACATTCTCTCTCATTCATTCATTCACTTGTTTACTTAAGCAATCACTCAACCTCATTCAATTTCAACTCTCAATTTCTCTCCCTCCCTCTCCCTAACCCCTACCCTCACTCCCCCTCTCGCTTTCTCATTCTCTATCTCTCACTCTACTTCTCACTCACTCTCACTCTCACTTAGTTTCTCTCCCTCCCTCTCCCTAACCCCTTCACTCACTCCCCTTCTCGCTTTCTCATTCTCTATCTCTCACTCTACTTCTCACTCACTCTCACTCTCACTTAGTTTCTCTCCCTCCCTCTCCCTAACTCCTTCCCTCACTCCCACTCTCTCTTTATCTTTCTCTATCTCTCACTCTACTTCTCACTCACTCACTCTCTCTCTTACTCTCCTACTCACTCTCACTTTCACTTTCCGACTCACTCTTTCCCCACCCTTATCTCTGCCTCTCTCTCTCCCTCCCTCCCTCTTCCTACCTCCTTCCCTCTCCCTCCCTTTTTGAGTGAGTTATTCAATGAATATGTCAGAGTGAGCGAGTGAAAAATAAGTGCAAGCGTTAGGCGGGGCCAGCACCACTTCCCCGGCAGCACCACTTCCTCGGCTGCACTCCGATGCACTTCAAGCAACCAACGTGCAAGCAGAGAAGCGTTTTAATCACAAAGCATATTTGCATATACTGTAAGCGCGTGCATAAGACACAGCATTGCCGAATATGAAAAGCGAACTCTATGTAAGAAGTTCCGGTGGTTTCATCTTTTCCTTTCTATTTATGCCCATTTCACTATTTCCCGTTTTCTTCTGAATCACCTCTTCCTAGTTTTAATTTTATATCTATTTTTTTTTTCCATTTATTCGTTAATAAAACAGATTCTTCATCATCTCCTTCTTTCCTATATTTTTCCCGTATATCTATTTCGTCTCCTTTATCAACAGATATTCCTCCTCCTCTTCTGCCTATAATTCCTCCACTTCTTCTTCTTCTGCTTCTTCCTCTTTTTCTATTTCTTCCTCTTCTTCTTTTTCTGTTTCTTCCTCTTCTTCTTTTTCTTTTTCTTCCTCTTCTTTTTTATTTTCTTCCTCTTCTTTTTTTCTTCTTTTTTTTCTTCTCCTTCCTTCTCCTTCTCTTTCTCTTTCTCCTTCTTCTTCTTTTTTCTGCTTCTTCTTTTTCTGCTTCTTCTTCTTTTTCTTTTTATTAATTTTCTTCTTATTATTATTTTTCTGCTTCTTCTCCTTCTCCTTCCCTTTATCTTTCTTATTATTATTCTCTTTCTCCTTCTTCTTTATAGTCCTCCCCTTTCCCTTCCCCCTTTTCTGTCTCCTCCTTCCCTTCCCTCGCATATCCGACCCATCCATCACGGCCGTTATCAGGGCTCCTTACAACATCGTTATCGACCTAACGAGCTTTTCTGGAGCGGGTGCCATCCCCCCACCCCCCTCTACTCCTGTCCCCTCCCTCTTCCTTCACGATTTTGTGTCGGCTGCCAAGACAAATCAGGTCACCTTAAGGGAAGGTCACCATCAGTGCACTTCGATTTTTTTTTTTTTTTTTTACTCCTACACACATTCCCTTTCAAAACAGGTGTGTGTGTGTGTGTGTGTGTGTGTGTGTGTGTGTGTGTGTGTGTGTGTGTGTGTGTGTGTGTGTGTGTGTACATATATAAATATATAAATAAATGCATTATGTAAATCTTACAAAACTAAATCTCAATAATGAAATAAATCAACAGAAAAACAAATGACACAGTTTCCTTGTAACTCTTTTTTTTTCTTCTTCTTTTTTTTATTGACATATATATAATGGCAAAAGATAAAATACAAAAAAATACAAACCAAACCACTTCGAATCCCGAGTTCGAACGCTACGGATCCCGAAATTCGAACCACGATAATCAAACCTCGCGGATCCCGAATTCGAACGAGTTGAACCCCTAATTCTAACCCCAAGGATCCCTGGTTCAAACCTCGCGGATCCCGAGTTCGAACCCCGAAAATCCGGATCCCGAATTCGAACCCGAAGGATCTCCGGTCAAAACCATCGCACATCCCGAACTCGAAACCCCGAAAAATCCCTAGTTCGAACCTCCCAGATCCCGAGTTCGAAACCCCGAAAATCCGGATCCCGAATTCGAACCCCTAGGATCTCCGGTCAAAACCATCGCACATCCCGAACTCGAAACCCCGAAAAATCCCAAGTTCGAACCTCCCAGATCCCGAGTTCGAACCCCGAAAATCCGGATCCCGAATTCGAACCCCTAGGATCTCCGGTCAAAACCATCGCACATCCCGAGCTCGAAACCCCGAAAAATCCCTAGTTCGAACCTCCCAGATCCCGAGTTCGAACCTCGAAAATCCGGATCCCGAATTCGAACCCCTAGGATCTCCGGTCAAAACCATCGCACATCCCGAACTCGAAACCCCGAAAAATCCCAAGTTCGAATCTCGCAGATCCCGAGTTCGAAACCACGAGAATCCTGACTTCGAACGCCGTGACCCATCAGCCCCCCACCTCGAGATCCCGATTAAACGCTGACAAATCCCGAACCAGCGCGGGCGGAGGCGTCGTTCGGCGATCGGGTGAGAAATGGAACGGCATTTAATTTCCTCGCCGCTAATGCTGATCCTCTCTTACCTTTGCGCGGGGAGGGCAAGCTCATTTCCTCTAAGTGTGATGTGTGAGTGTGTGTGTGATCGTCTCTCTCTCTCGCTCTCTCTCTCGCTCTCTCTTTCTTTCTTTCTCTGTGTGTGTGTGTGTGATCGTCTCTCTCTCTCTCTCTCTCTCTTTTGTTCTTGCTTTTGCGTTTTCTTTCTTTTCACTTCGCTCTTCCATCTCTACTTCTTTCTTTAGTGTATATCTTTTTGTAATATATCTATCTATGTCTCTTCCTACTCTTCTTGCTCCACCTCTTTCTTCCTTTCTGTTTATCGCTCCCTCTCCCTCTTCTTCTCCTCTTCTTCTCATTTTCCTTTTCCTTCTCTCTCTCCTTCTTCCTTCTACTTCTCTCTCTCCTTCTTCCTTCTACTTCTCCCTCTCCTCCTCCTTCCTTCCCCCTCTCTTCTTTCTTCCTGTCTTCTCCCTCTCTTCTTTCTTCCTTCACCCTCTCCAACTCCCTCCTTCTCCTCCCCCCCTCCTATCTCCCACATCCCTTCAACCCATCCACTCTCCAAGCCTTCCCTTTGGCAGCCCTTCTAACAGTGCGAATCATTTCCCTTTGTGCAAGATCAATGTATAAAATGATCGTGAATCATTATCATCCCGCCAATAATAACCCATCATATATGACGATGTTTTACAAGAGCTTTATCGAGTTATTCATTAGCTCATGTCTATTATATATGCCTATTAATTAAGTTTCAAATTCATTTAATGTTGATAAATATCTGAATCGGAATCATTTACTTCGGTACTGACTAAATCATACTTATCAATTACATAAATAATGCATATTGCACGCACAAACATACAAGCAATCACACATTCAGATATTCACATCCTAGCAAGCCTAGACACAAACTCTCTTTCTATCTTTCT
>BOPN01000763.1:107500-110000 GCA_017312705.2 Penaeus japonicus
AATTCATATATTCATATACAGCGTCGGGCGAGAACGTAGAAAAACCCGGGCTTTATCCTTTAACAATCCAGCAATCACGGGACCGACCTACTCGACAAAGCTTGTTCTTTGAGTAGTGCTGAAAAGTCCCGAAAGTTTTCTCTTGTTCCTGAAAGGTTGAGCGAAAAGACTCAATTTTTCCCCCGAAAAGAGAAATGGAAAATATACAAAGAATGACCATAACTTGAAGACCGAAAATATTAAGAAGAGTGATAAATTGACCCCACACTGCCACGCTGATTGTAAAACTTACTTGAAAAGAATATAATCCCTTTATACAACGTGCGATGCGCTGAGATATGAGAGAGAGAGAGAGAGAGAGAGAGAGAGAGAAAGAGAGAGAGAGAGGGGGGAGGGAAAAGGAAAGAAAGAAAAATACAAAGAGAAGCAAGCCTTTGCACCACGGACACGACGCTAAAAAATGAATTTAACGCTGCGACACTTTTCTCTCGCTCGCCGCCCGGCCATAGATACATCACGCCGTTGCTCTGACAGCCAGCAACCTAGAAACCGAGCCTAACCATCACCTCTATCTCGAGATGCCACCTATCGCACGTTCGCGTTGACTAATGTGCATTTATATTTCTCTCCTACTCAGTCTCTGTCTCCTTCTTCTGATTCTTTTTTATTTTTCTTATTCTTCCTCCTCATCTCCCCCACCATCGTTATCATCCCTTTATTCCAGTGGTTTTCAAAGAGAGAGAGAGAGAGAGAGAGAGAGAAAGAGAGAGAGAGAAAGAGAGAGAGAGAGAGAGAGAGAGAGAGAGAGAGAGAGAGAGAGAGAGAGAGAGAGAGAGAGAGAGAGAGAGAGAGAGAGAGAGAGAGAGAGAGGGGGGGAAGCAGGGTGAGGGCGAGAGAAAGAGATTGGGGGAGTATCGGGGTGCCGTCACTCTATAAGCTTAACTGGAGAATGGATGTCCGCTTAAAGATAGAGAGTGTGTGTGTGTGTGGGGGGGGGGGGGATACTATTATGTCGTGGCTATAGAAGTGAGGGAGAGAAGGAGGGAAGAGAGAAGAAGAGATAAAAAAACAGAGAGAGGAAGCACGGGGAACTTTGGGAGCAGAAGTTGTAGTGGTAATAGTATGAGGAGGAGGAGGAGGTGATGAAGGGGGGGGGGGGGGAGGAGGAAGAGCAGGGGGAGGAGGAGGTAGAGCAGGAAGAGGTGAAGTAGGAGGAGGAAGAGGAGGGGGTGGGGAGGAGGAGGAGGAGAAGGGGGAGGAGGCGGAAGAAGAAGAGATCGGGGAGGACGAAGAGGAAGAGGAGGAAGAGGAGGAAGAGGAGGAGGAGGAGGAGGAGGAGGAAAAGGGAGAGGGAGAAGAAGAAGATGAGGAGGAAGTGCGGAAAGGACGAAGAGGAGAAGGAAAAGGAGGACGAAAAGAAAGAAGAAAAAGAGGGGAAGAGAAGAGAGGTAAGAGGAGAAGATGGAAGAGGAGGAGGAGGAGGACGCCGAAGGGGAGGGAGAGGGAGGGGGAAGAGGAGGAAAATGACAAACACAAGACGGAGAGGTAGGAGGAGGAGGAGGAGGAAGAAGATATCTTGAGTAACCTGGAAGTAGCTGCAATAACCCGTAGCAAGGCTTTTATTCTCACTCATAGCAACAGGAAACGATATTTCCTTCCGAACTAAACACCCCTTGTTAACTTCCTTGAGAGCTATTTTGACAAACTTCCCCCAATGAATAACTCTTACAAACTTTGAGAAGGGAGAGAGAGACAAAAAGTTTTCTCATTGTGCATTAATATGTTCGTAACTATTTCCGATTTCCTTCGTCTCGCTAAAGTGCCTCTGTCGTATTTACAGAAATAGACTTTGTTTGGCATGGTGACGTTAGTTTCAGTTTCTCTCTCTCTCTCTCTCTCTCTCTCTCTCTCTCTCTCTCTCTCTCTCTCTCTCTCTCTCTCTCTCTCTCTCTCTCTCTCTCTCTCTCTCTCTCTCTCTCTCTCTCTCTCTCTCTCTCTCTCCCTTGTCACTGTTGCTGTCCAAATACTTTCTAAAACCACGGTTAATTCGAATAATCCTTTCCACGCCGACGAGCCCCCTATCTAGGATTAAACACTATTACAGATTTTCAAATTGACAGTCGAAAAAAGGAAAAGGAGAAAAAGAAGAAAAAAAAAAGAATCACTTTTCTCATTTTTTCTCACAAGCTTCACACAAAACAAAAAACAGATAAAACAAAAACAGAAAGAGAAAAAACGGGGGAAAAATACGAGAGCAAAAAAAACGAATAATGAAAAAAATAAAATAAAATAAAACTTCGGCAGGCGGTCCCCAAGTATTTATTCAAGCCGGAAAAAGAGCCCAGCTAATTCCTGCTTGGCAACTTAGCGGATTAACTGGGAAATCTGTGTTTACGTGGGAGATCTGTGGATGTGCATATTTGGGGGGAAGTGGGAGGGAGGGGGGGCGGTCGCTCCCCTGTTGAAATTCGGCGGTTATATTTGTCTATCATTACTACAG
>BOPN01000763.1:115000-125000 GCA_017312705.2 Penaeus japonicus
AGGCCCGAGAGATAGCAAAACCCGAGATACCAAAAGCCTGAGAGATACCAGAACTTAAGAGATACCAACATCCGAGGAACACCAGACATCGAGGGATACCCGTGCACGAGTCCTGCACTCTCGCGTCACCACAGTGTCAAGGGTACTACAGTGCCACAGTACCACAGTGGCACAGTGCCGTGACGCTATCCTTTGAGCCGCAGTATCGTAAAACTCACGCCGAAAAACGAGGAACTTTGTAACGTAGCAGCTCATCGCCGCGAGGAGAGAGGAGCGGTGGGGAGAGGGAAAGAGAGAAGAGGGAGGGAGAGGGAGAAGGGAAGGGGGGGAGTGGAGGGGGAGAGGGAAAGGAGGGAGGAGAGCGGGGGGAGTGAGTGAGTGAGAGAGAGAGAGAGAGAGAGAGAGAGAGAGAGAGAGAGAGAGAGAGAGAGAGAGAGAGAGAGAGAGAGAGAGAGAGAGAGAGAGAGTGAGAGAGAGAGAGAGGGAGGGAGAGGGAAGGGGGGAGAGAGCGAGAGAGAGAGAGAGAGATAAAGAGACAAAAAAGAGAGAAAGACAGGAGAGAAAGAAAATGGAACAAAAGAAAGAAAGAGAGATAGAGGAAAAGAAAACATTATCAGCATTGACTAAGCAGAACCAAGTGTCCTTTTAATGTACGTAGGTTTCACACTCACTCCACTCATCCGTAATGTCCCCCGGTTGAAATTTAAACCACTCACCTAGAAAAAAAAAGTCGCAATTAAGTGCTTGCAAGTTTGCACTCGCTTGTTGAGATGACTCACGTCCCAGCGAGAGTCACTTTGGCTGCATTGTGTAATAGAATTCACAATTAAGGTTTTCTTGCAATCCCATTGTCATGCACAAACAGTAAGTCATGAGACCCTCCCCATGCTAATTAATGTTGCAAGTAAACCTAATGACAAAGGCGGATGTGTACACGGCGGGGTCAAACGAGAGAATACGAGCATTTTTTTCCTCCTTTTTCTTTTTCTTTTTTTTCTTTTAGGTTTACAAAATGAATTTAAACTTTTAATATAACAATGAATCGTACGCGTACCATTTGTGGGTGTTTTGAATTCACCAAAATAGTGTAGAATATATGCTCTTCAGTTCCGTCTGTAAAGCACGTTCTACAAGGTTAGGGTTCGAATATTTATGGGTATTTTAGCAGGAACTAAAATAAAATTAATGCTTGTGAGCGGAACGGAAACGACACGCTGGGTGTTGTCTTTGTAGTACTGCCCTCTTCTCTCCCTCCCCTTCTCCCTCTTCGTCTCACACCCTCCTTTCCCTCTCTCTCACTCTCTCATTCGTACGTGTCTGTGATTCTGTGTTTTCAGAGTGTATGCCTAATCTGGTCATACATTCAAAGTTAGCATGATCAAATGTACATACACAGTGTGCGTTTCCTTATCTGTATGTTTAGTCACAAAAGTGATAAATAAACAAACAACACGAATAAATAAATAAATAAAAGGCTCTACACATACTATTTACCTGATAGCATGGCCTGTAAAATTCAGAAACCGACATCCCATAAAGGAGATAAGGTCAAACGACCAACAGTTCTTTATATAGCGTGTTGCAAGATTAACCGGCAATGCTATGCCTCCCATTTACAACTCTTTCCCTTTCCTTCCCCTCTCCCTTTACTCCGTTATAGGAAGCCAACTCAATAAATGTGTTTTTTTCTCTCTTTTTAAATTTATACGAACAATATAATACGGGTGCTATGTGAAAACCCGAACGGAAAGATATGAGAAGATATGAAGCCAAAAAATAAATGAAAGAGAGGAAAATCGGCCAGAGATATGTATAGAGATCGGTAACTCTCCCCCCCCCCCCTAAATATGATAATAAACATGAACAAAGTAGTAGCAAAATGCGCAAATCCTTATCGCCATAATAATAATAATAATAATAAAAACACAACACAAGTAAAAATGCAACGCCCCAGCAAACAAACAAACAAACATGCGGCAACATCTAGCAAAACGTCATTAGTAATTTTTCACTCCTCAATCAACTTGATGCGACCGCGGGAAAATTAATCAGAGAGCGCAGCGCACTGTAATGCTTCTCGTCACGGTTTCTCATCGTGATTAACCTCGTCGCGGTTCGACTCTTGGGTTCCGGACCAGGAAGAACCGCAGTCAAACCTCGACCTATTTCTCTCCGTGTTTCTCTCGCGGTTCAACGGCGATTCGTTTTTGTTTTTGTTTTGTTTTTTTCGCTTCGAACCACCAGAATCATCCTGTTCTCGTGGCGGTTCGACTCTTGGGTTCCGGACCAGGAAGAACCGCAGTCAAACCTCGACCTATTTCTCGTCGTGTTTCTCTCGCGGTTCAACGGCGATTCGTTTTTGTTTTTGTCTTTTTTTTCGCTTCGAACCACCAGAATCATCCTGTTCTCGTGGCGGTTCGATTATTTGTGGTTCACATCCTGGTTTTCCTATCTCCGTTCCGCTCTTCGCTACGAACCAGAAGAACCGTAGCCAATCGTCACCACTATTCTCGTCCCTCTTCTCCCGCGGTTTTCACTCCCAACCGCTCGCCGAAGTCAAAACCTCGTCTTGGTCTCCGGGGTTGGATGCTCGTCACGCGCTGAGGTTGTGGGGTTCTGAGGGCGGGGTCAGTCAGTTGGAAACATGATTTTTAGAGGATTGTGTGAGTGAATGAATGAATAAATGAAAGAATGGATTAATAAATGAATGAATTGATGAATGAATGGATAAATGAGTAAGTGAAATATTGTGTTAGTGACCGAGGGGAAGTGAGTGAATGGGTGAGAAAGTTTAACAGTCAATGAGTAAGTAAATTATGAAATATGTGAGCGAGTGGGTGGGTGAGTGAGTGAGTGAGTGAGTGAGTGAGTGAGTAACTGACTGGGTCCGTATCAATAAAATCCCACCAGATTTGACGCCAAGAAAACTCTCGCAACATAATGGGAAAAGACAGAATGAAAACCCACCCACCCACCAACCAACCACACGCACTCGAAAAAAAGTATTCCCTCATCTTTAATCCCATCACCCCCCCCCCCCTCCCCCCATTCTGCCACTCCAGAAAATACTCCCTTCCGCCGTGACCTCATCGTTATCGCTTTGACTTCACCACATGCTTCTGTCATATCGCTTATCTAATCTATTCGACTTCAACACGTGCTTTTCTCCTATATCTTTGACTTCAACACATACTCTCTCATATCTATTTGACTTACCCACTCGCTTCTTTTATATCTCTTTGACTTCACCACGTGCTTCTGTCATATCTCTTTGCCTTCACCACGTGCTTCTGTCATATCTCTTTGACTTCACCACGTGCTTCTGTCATATCTCTTTGACTTCACCACTTGCTTCTGTCATATCTCTTTGACTTCCCCAATTGCTTCTGTCATATCTCTTTGACTTCACCACGTGCTTCTGTCATATCTCTTTGAATTCACCACGTGTTTCTGCCATATCTCTTTGACTTCACCACGTGCTTCTGTCATATCTCTTTGACTTCCCAATTGCTTCTGGCATATGTCTTTGACTTCATTACATGCTTCTGTCATATCTCTTTGACTTCACCACTTGGTTCTGTCATATCTCTTTGACTTCCCAATTGCTTCTGTCGTATGTCTTTGACTTCATTACATGCTTCTGTCATATCTCTTTGACTTCCCCACTTGCTTCTGTCATACCTCTTTGACTTCCCAATTGCTTCTGTCATATGTCTTTGACTTCATTACATGCTTCTGTCATATCTCTTTGACTTCCCCACTTGCTCCTGTCATATCGCTTTGACTTCACCACGTGCTTCTGTCATATCTCTTCGACTTCCCCACATGCTTCTGCCATATCTCTCATCCTATCTCTTTGACTTCTAACACATACTCTCTCTCTCCTCTCTTCGCCTTCAACACACCCTTCCTCTTCTTTCCCCCTCTTCTTCCGTGAGGGACCCGCACGCAGCATCTTCCCCCTGATGCATCCGAGCGCCCGCCATGAGGCCGCGAGGAACGAGAGGCGGATCAAAGCCAATAGACCCAGGGAGCTCTTGGCCGACCCCCTTCGGCGCTCTCGCTCGCTTCGCCCTTCGTTTGTGGTATGTGTGTGAGTGAGTGTGTGTTTTCTTTTCACTCTGTCTCTGTCTCTGTCTCGCTCTCTGTCTCTCCCTCTCTTGCTTTCGTTCTCGCTCTCTCTGTCTCTCTCTCCCTCCATCTACTAATCATGAATGAATGATAAAAATGGTAATAATTATAATAATAATTTTGATGGAAATGATAACAATAACAATAATAATAATAACAATGATAGTAGTAGTAATAATAATAATATCAATAATGATATCAACAATACTTCTAATAACAATAATGATAATAAAACAATAATTATTATAATAATAATAATCATTATAATAAGAACAACACAAGGAACACACTAAAAATACTGACATAAAATAATAATAAAAGGACCGCCCAAACCACGGCCAGAATTCGTGTTGCCGACAAGACTCGCGGGAGAGGAGAGGAGATAGAGAGATGGATGGAGATGGAGATGGAGATGGAGATGGAGATAGAGATAGATAGAAAGATAGACATAGATAGATAGATAAAGAGATAGAGATAGATAGATAAAGAGATAGAGATAGATAGATAGATAGATAGAGACAGACAGAAAGAAAGAGTGAGAGAGAAAGAGAGAGAAAGAGAGAGAGAGAGGGAGAAGATGAAGAAGAAAGTCCTCGTTTATCTGCCTTCACCTGCAGGACTCTCAAGGCGAGGGACGAAAAGGAGGTGGGGGGTGGGGGTAGACCCGGGAGAGTAGGAGAGGTAGGACGTGGGTAGGAAAGGAGAGGGGGAAAGAGGAGGGGAAAGTAGGAGGGTGGTTGGGAGGGAGGGAACTCGAAGGTGGCCTAGCAGCGGTAAGTAAATGTTGGTCCTCTGCCAATACCCTCTTCGGAAAGCAAAGGGAATTAGCGCGTCTTGGTACGAATGGGAGTGAGGGAGGGCGAGCGCTCGTCAACCCGCCAGTCTTCCTCTATACTTCCTTCCCCTCCTCCTCTTTACCTTTCTTTTTTTCCCTTCTCTCTTGTATTATCCTATTTTGTTGTTCTCTTTCTCTCTCTTTTTTTTTCTTTCTCTTCCCTTTCCCTTTTCCTTCCTTTCCTCTACTTTATTTCATCTTTTCTCTTCTCTTCTCTTCTTTTCTTTCTTTTATTAGTTCCCTTCCCATCAATTCCCTTCCCTACCCTTCCCTTCCCCTTTCCTTTCCCTTCCTGGCCTCTCTTTCCTTTCCCATCCCTTCTCTCCCTTTCCTTTCCCATCCCTTCTCTCCCTTTCCTTTTCCATTCCTTCTCTTCCTTTCCCTTTCCATTCCTTCTCCCCCTTTTCCCTCCCCTCCCTTCCTTTCCCATCTCTTCAACTACAGCGACAATAATACCAAACAAATAAACAACTAAAAGGGAAAGGGAAACGAAAGGGGATAAGCGCATCTGCAACGAAGCAAAAGATAAGTCCAAATGAAGGAGCATTGCTAGGATACAGTTCCATATCTAGTAACTAGAGCAGCCATCATAGGAAGTTACTGCTAGACTGTTACTAGGGAAGTGACCATAATAATGGTTGGGTTGCTCATTCCCTTCTTAGACAAGCCAATTTTTTCTTGTTTTTGGATGCAAAGGGAGTAACGATTTACCAGTGGTAATTGCATAACATTGGCATATGACACTGTGGCGTTTCTGCAATGTACGTTGCAACGGTTATGTGGGCGATGAGAGAATTTAGAATCAACATCGGCAAAAATCTGGAGTCGCCGGGACACCAGATTTTTACAGTGCAATTAAGAAAGAATAAGCGGTTTTATCACGGTCCCAGTATCACAGTAATCCCAACGGCAACAGTAGCCGCGTGTCTAACAGTAATAACAATAGTAACAATAACAGTAACACTAGCTGGGTCAACAGCAGCAACAGAAGCGCACGTGAGCAGAACGGGAGGTAGCAGATGCAATGACAGCGTTGAAAATGTGCAACTCACACATTCAAGAGAGTTGGAATTATATGAACTACGGCTCACGAGCGTCGGCCAAGTCTTGCAGGAAGGAGGCTAATTCTGAGCAATCATTTTTAAGTGCAATTGCACTGCCGACGTAATTGCATGACACCGTAAGACGAGAGCCTCCTCATTCCTTTGTCCCTCCTCGTGTGTGATGATGCTTACGAGATTCTAAACTGCCTCTTGTACTTTTTTTTTAAATTCTTACGAACTCATTTACTTAACTTTTCGTTTTTTTTAATTCATTTTTTTATTCAAGTATTTTTCAACCCAGGCAACTGCCGACGGTTCATCTGAAAATGTGACATTTTACATAAATCATGATTTTTTGTTAACCATAAGGACATTTATCATGCAAATGATCAAATAATACGAGCACATCACACACTCACACACACACACACACACACACACACACACACACACACACACACACACACACACACACACACACACACACACACACACACACACACACACACACACACACACACACAAATACACACACACACACATACACACACACACACACACACACACACACACACACACACACACACACACACACACACACACACACACACACACACACACACACACACACACACACACACACACACACACACACACACACACACACACACACACACACACACACACACACACACACACACACACACACACACACACACACACACACACACACACACACACACACACACACACACACGCACGCACGCACACACACGAGGAACCAATCATCGCAATTGCGAGGCGATCCTTCTGAATCCTTAAGAGCCTTTAATGACTATGGACTCGAAGAAAAAAAGGCTTTGCTGTCGAACTGACGGATTGTTTGGATGAAACTCCTATTAAAGTGGAGCCATTCTCTCTCTCGCTCTCGCTCTTGCTCTCGCTCTCTCTCTCTCTCTCTCGCTCTCGCTCTCTCTCTCTCTCTCTCTCGCTCTCTCTCTCTCTCTCTCTCTCTCTCTCTCTCTCTCTCGCTCTCGCTCTCGCTCTCTCTCTCGCTCTCTCTGTCATATACTCATTCTCACTCTTTTCTTCTCTTTCCTTCTGTCGATTTGTGTTCTCCGCCTGCCTTTCCGCCTGCCTGTCTGTCTTTCCTCCTGTCTCCCCTATTTGCTTCTTTCTTTTTCTCCTGTTTTCTAACTATTCCCTTTTCTCTTCTTCCCTATCTTTTGCCTATGTATTTATCTATATGTCTATCTGTCTGTCTGTCTGTCTGTCTGTCTGTCTGTCTGTCTGTCTGTCTGTCTATCTATCTGCCAGTCTGTTTGTCTGTCTGTCTTTCTCATTTGCGCATTGCTCTAATCAACCCTGATTTTTCCCCTTCAGTCTACTCGCTCTCACATAAACGCTAACTAGCTTGCATAACTCCACGCATCTGATATCAACACAATCATCAATAGCTTTGTATGAATGCGTGTCCTAACAATATACATAAAAATAATTCCGTATGTATAACGTACCCTACTTCCACGGCGCGTGACCCTATTCTAAAATGCATGTAGTACCTGAATAAAGGTTACCAATAAACTGCTCCAACAGCGTGCAATAACGGTAAAATAAGTTCAATAATACTCTCTCTTAGCTAATCTACGAGAGAGATTACATACACACACACACACACACACACACACACACACACACACACACACACACACACACACACACACACACACACACACACACACACACACACACACACACACACACACACACACACACACACACACAAACACACGCACGCGCGCAAATATATACCATGCATATTTTAATAGCGTGGATCGGTAATATGTTTTGAAACTTTATAGACGACCTCAATATAGTTAATATTCATGATATTTTGTGTCCTTTTGAGATGCCATCAACAGATAACGTGTATATATTATTAATGACTAAATCATGTATTCTATTATCAGAATCATTTGGTTTTCATAGGAAAAAAATCTTAAACAATATGTTATCTTATCTAGGGAACTAAACGCTCTTTACCCGCATCCTACTAATCATTTTGCGAATCTATAGTCTATAATCATTTCTGAAGTTTGTTTCATATAATACCGCATTTATAACACCATTATAGTAACACCATTAGACGGACTAAACCCAACGAAGTGTATTTCTAATGGAACCAAAGCGGCAGGCTGGGCGGGCGGAAGTAGCACTGGAGTCTGGCCTTAGGGAGCAGGGCTTATCAACCTCACCTGCTTATCCATCACCACCTTGTCGCCTCTGACGCTCTGATTGATCGAGTAGCAGCGCAGTCTCAAGCAACAGGAACTTCCGGCTTGTGGCGACTGATGATAAAGTCACTTGCAAGCAATATTATCTGCATGTTCCGTCAAGAAGTTACTGTCTCGTTAAAGAAGAAGATCGAGAGAAGTGGAGATAGGAAGAAAAATGTAGAGGAAGTTTTTTTTTTTTTTTTTTTTTTAAGTGTGTGTGATAAACTGAATGATCGAGAGAGAGACAGATTGGGGAGGGAGGGAGAGGGAGACGAAGAGAGGGGGCGGGGGGAGGAGGAGGGAGGGAAAGAAAGAAGGAAGGGTGGATGGAAGGAGAGACATAAAGAAGAGAGAGAGAGAGAGAGAGAGAGAGAGAGAGAGAGAGAGAGAGAGAGAGAGAGAGAGAGAGAGAGAGAGAGAGAGAGAGAGAGAGAGAGAGAGAGAGAGAGAGAGAGAGAGAGAGAGAGAAAGAGAGAGAGAGGGGGGGGAGGGGAAAAATTACACAATTTACATCCACAAGAAATACACTGAGGAGTAAAACAGTCAAGGAAAACCGTCACTCCTGCACTTTGCATCATGGCGATTACTCTCTCTCGCCGAAATCCTCCCACCTTTGCCTATTCCCGTAAGTTATATCCCGCCCACCTTTTCTCAACCTCCTTTTTTACCTGTTCGCTCTCCTTCCATTCCTCTTCGGCTTACACTCTTCTCCTACCTATTGTAATTTGTAGTTCTTTTTTTCTCCTCTCTCTCTCTCTTCTTCTATTTTTTTCTTTAGTCTCCCCCTTCTCTCCCCGAAGCCAGGGCCCTAAGCCAGCCTAAGCTAAACAATATCAGGTAACGAACTTATATCCATATCAAATGCGGCCGCCACTCGCTGAAAGATATATGGCAGAGAGAACCGCTTCGCAGGGCAGATAGTGGCGTTTTTCCCTCTGTTTTTTAACCTCTCCCTTCCCGTGTCAAGCTACATCTCCCTGAAAAAGCGTTAAAAATCTTTTGGAAACGTCAGGGAACGTCGGAACGCCATGAAACGTCGGAAAACTCCCGGCGAATTGCGTCTGACTTCCGGCCGTGCGCTGTCAACGAAAATGGTAAAATGTTTTCTGGTAGAAAACGGAATATATGATTGTTAGGGGAGACTGATGAAATACGTGTCGCGGGGAGCAACTAAAGTAATATGAAATGAGCGGGACGTTGACTTTATGGCCTGGAATATAAGGATTTAGTGATGCTTAAGCAGGTAAAACCCATCAAAAACGTTAGGGGTAACGATGACAAATAATCCCGAAGAGCGGTGAAGGGAGAAGGGAGAGGAGAGAAAAAAAACACGCATTCGTAAACAGGGACTTTGAAATTTGTGAAATAAAAGTTTGTTGATTTAAAGATATCGCAAAAATGAAAGGGAAAAAGGGTTGTATAGTCTTACAGATGAATCGAACATGGAATTAGATAACTTCGAAAACAAACTTTTCCTTAAACTTTTTAAAAGTATCACCGCAGGGTGATGCGGCAGTGACAAGGACGCAAGAGAGGGAACCGCAGAAAAATATTGTTTTCATCAACAAAAAATAAATAAAGTAAAATAATGATAAAACCAATAATAAAAAACACATAAAAACGAAAAAAAACAATAATGATAATGATAATAACAATAACATTAATAATAATAATAATAATAATAATAATAATAATAATAATAATAATAATATCAA
>BOPN01000763.1:137500-140000 GCA_017312705.2 Penaeus japonicus
TATATATATATATATATATATATATATATATATATATATATATATATATATATATATATATATACGTCAAAAGATCCCATTATCAATAAATTCAAAGAACATATTCTGGTTTGGAAATTTTATATACATGATCAAACATAAACTAAATGTATTTCATATATATATATATATATATATATATATATATATATATATATATATATATATATATATATATATATATATATATATATATGTATATATATATATATATATATATATATATATATATATATATATATATATATATATATATATATATACGTATATATATATATATATATATATATATATATATATATACATATATATATATATATATATATATATATATATATATATATATATATATATATATATACATGTATATATATATATATATATATATATATATATATATATATATATATATATATATATATATATGTGTATGTATATATATATATATATATATATATATACATATATATATATATATATATATATATATATATATATATATATATATATATACATATATATATATATATATTATCCTCATTCCCCCTCCCTCCCACCCACTCGTCCTCTTACACTCACACACACAAAAAAATCTCCAATTCGAGATTAAAGTCTTCTGAAAAGAAAACTTTGGCAAATTTCCAAGTACAAACCATCAGGAAAATGGTTCAGAACATCAATCAGATTTGAAAGAAATTTGTAAACACACACACATACACACACAGACACACACACACACACACACACACACACACACACACACACATACATACACACACACACAGACACACACACACACGCACACACACACTTATGCACGCACTCGCACTCACTCTCCTCCCATCGTTTCTCAACAACAGCAGAAACATTGCCTCATCATAAGAGGGTGATGCAAGCACACTCTCCTGACACGCTCATCAACCCGATTTATAGCCTCATTCTTTCGCAAAAGTTAACATACAAGTTCCAACCCACTATAACACATCCCAATCTAGAATTTTTATAGAAAGACAAACACACTTTAATCACAACTTATTTAAATGTGATGCATGGTCTTCTATACAAGCCAATCGACGATTGCAATCAGCGAGATATTGGGGTATATAGTGTACGGCAAGTGCGCGACATATTTCAATACACATACGAACGCACGCACGCACACTGACGCACACTGACACACACACACACACACACACACACTAACACACACACACACACACACACACACACACACACACACACACACACACACACACACACACACACACACAGACACACACACACACACACAGACCCAAGCACACTAATACACACACGAGCACACAAATATATATATACACACACACACGCGCGCACACAGACATACAAAAAATATATATACGCCCCGCATCCTCCAATTTCAGGCGCCTATCTAAAGGCAAACATTTCCCTGTCATACACAATCATACTGCTAACGAAGCTAATCTTGGACAGACAATGGGGTGAATATTCTTTCTCGGTTGTGAAGAGAATGGAATGCATCATATTACAGAAGCTGTAACTGTAATTGTATTCAGAGAGAGAGGCGGGAGGAGAAACGGAGAGAAAATGGCAGTTAGTGAGATAGGGAGAGGGAGGGAGGGGGGTGGGGGTCGTGGAGGGAGGGACAGAGGGAGGGAGGGAGGGAGGGAGGGAGGGAGGGAGGGAGGGAGGGAGGGAGGGAGGGAGAGAGGGAGGGAGAGAGGGAGAGAGGGGGGGGGGAGGGAAAGAGTGAGAGAAACTATGGAACTATACTTGTCGTGAGAGAAACAAGACAAGTATTACACAAAATCACAAATGTGACAAATAATCTACTAAGTGTCACATTATATTACGCTTCTATCTCCACACCTAATACTCAACCGGTTATCAAAAAAGGAGAAAAAAACAACAACATAAAATATCAATAGAGTCAAAGACACAGACAGATTTTCACCATAAAAATAACAAAATCACTTATTTTTCCTCATATAAACACCAGATACACCAATAACTCTACAGATAATGGTAAGATAATGGTAAGGACGCTGCCCATGACAAAAAACTACACATGACCGAATTCATGTATAATATTTGCCCGCGGCGGTGGCAAGGAAAGCACGACTGAACCCATGGAAATTCTGACCCAAAGGTCATCCAAAGCCAAGAATCCGGACGAAATCTCCTTCGCTTTCAGCTGCAAGACTACCTGAATCTGAAGTGAAGTTTTCAGCTGCGACACTATCTGAACTGAAGTGAAATCTTCAGCTGCAACACTAAGCTGAACTGAAGTGAAGTCTTCAGCTGCAACACTAAGCTGAACTGAAGTGAAATCTTCAGCTGCAACACTAAGCTGAACTGAAGTGAAATCTTCAGCTGCAACACTAAGCTGAACTGAAGTGAAATCTTCAGCTGCAACACTAAGCTGAACTGAAGTGAAGTCTTCAGCTGCAACACTAAGCTG
>BOPN01000763.1:147500-150000 GCA_017312705.2 Penaeus japonicus
ACATACATACATACATACATACATACATACATACATACATACATACATACATACACATACACACACACACACACACACACACACACACACACACACACACACACACACACACACACATATATATATGTATATATATATATATATATATATATATATATATATATATATATATATATATATATATATATATATATATGGCAGAAAAACTCATCAAACATAAAATTGATTTATCTAATTAAAAAAAATGTATAGTATCATCACGATTTTTGTCATGCATATATGTATATACATGCATATGTATATATATATATATATATATATATATATATATATATATATATATATATATATATACATATATATAATGTATGTGAGTATATATGTATGTATGTGTATATATATATGTGTGTACATATATATATATATATATATATATATATATATATATATATATATATATATATATATAAAATAGCTGCCACGAAGAAAGGGGTAACATCCTGCACAAAATACTATTTGAAGTTCCTTGATTGCGCGAGTCGCTGTACACAGCGAATTTCCCAACAAAGCTCTGCATATTTCGCTCCATAAATGTGACGGAATGACCATGCATGTACGATTCATGCAATGGTGCGCCTGACTGTGACTGCCAATACACGAGTTTCACGGAAAGCAGCATGGGCATTTTTTAATAAGGTATGTACATAATGCTCCCTGCTTTTAGATATGATGTAAAAGTTATGAATACCATGTCAATCTAACATCACGCTTCGGTAACTATCACTGTCTACACTACGGCAAAGCCCTTGTTAATAATACATTCCTAACAATTAATACACCATCGAATACTCTCAGGGTTTTTTTTTTTGTTTGTTTTTTTGGTTTTTTGTTTTTTTAATGATCTCAGCAAATAATTATAACCGCAGAGTTAATGACCCGGCGATCTACCGTTAATTATAGCAATACTTAGCCGCGCTTAAGTTCCCCCGCGGGACCCATTACCGGCAACAGGCACAACTCTGCAGGATCCAAAAGCCGCCGACTCAACTGCAACAGCTGCTGAGATCAGCCTCCCGAATGCGCTGACGACTGATCCTACTTCCGGGCTGTAAATCTATGTGACTAATGTGATCGCTCGTGTCTTGAGGCCCGGGGGGGGATAGGGGTGGGATGGGGGTTGGTGGGGTGGGGGGGAGGGCGGGGTGATGTATTGAGCCCTGGAGGTTCGGCGAGCTGTGGGATGATTTACGGGGGTTTGCAGGATTTTGTGCGTGCGTGCTTGCGTGCGTGTGTGTTTACCTAGTTGCATAAAACAGGAGAGAGAACTTAGCTATGGGTAACCATCTGTTGTATTTAGATTATATAAAAAATCGAATTGATGCACATAAGTTTTCAGGAAGGCTGTTCCACCCATCACTAGTCCTATGTGTTTGTATGCATATATAACATATATAGATAAACATATATAAAAGGAAGAATGTAGGTACACAGACAAAAAAAAAGAGAGATGGCCAAAACAAAGAAAACACAAAGCAATTTCGTTTAAAAAGAGCCATAACAAAAATAAAACACACGCTCTACAAATCACAGCAAGTCACATATCCATACCCATTTCTACCTAAACCATGCAACGTAAACCCCCACAAGAATCCCAGTGAACTACCATTGGAAATGACGAGTAAAAAATACATTTCCATGAATCTAAACATAAACGTTCCGTGGGCGAAGCTTCCATTCACATCTGGTATCTCGATGACGCCAACAGAAGTGAGAGCACTTTTGCATCACAATTTCTTGATACATCAATACCAGCGACATTTATAGCAAGAGATAATGATGATCCTTCCCATCATAAAGCACTGATATCTGTAAGCGATGGTCATGCAAGGCATCTTAAAAGGCAGCTGGAGAATGCACATGCTTCCCTATCAAATACCTTAATAAAACTAAGATGTTCTTGGCGGGTGAGGCTTTTCACGTAAGGAGAGTTTTATGGATCGGATAATTCCTTATATATAGCCCTTTATCTTAATCATCTTTGTTGTAATAGTTTCTACATGCAATGTATATGTACACATAAAGGTATGGTTATATATATGTATCAATATATGTTTATATGTAAATTAATGTGTATATATAAATGTATAAGGCATATGTATGAACACATACATACATACACATGTGTGTGTATGTGTGTATGTGTGTGTGTGTGTGTGTGTGTGTGTGTGTGTGTGTGTGTGTGTGTGTGTGTGTGTGTGTGTGTGTGTGTGTGTGTGTGTGTGTGTGTGTGTCTGTGTGATTTGTTGAGATGTACCTAGAAAAGAGGGATGCGAATGTCATAAGATTTTTTTCTTTTCATTTTCATAATATCCACTTTCTTGTTGTATGTGTGTGAGTGTGCATGTATGTACTCGTGTATCTATATCATTCAGTTCCTTTACATTAAAATTTAATTACATCCAATGACAACTATTGGTACTTTTACAATCATTATGTACAC
>BOPN01000763.1:157500-177500 GCA_017312705.2 Penaeus japonicus
GCAATCATGTGCTTATCAGAGTTCCATATTATATCATATTATATATATATATATATATATATATATATATATATATATATATATATATATATATATATATATATGTATATATATGTATATATATGTACATATATGCATATATATAAATATAAACATACACACATACAATATATATATATATATATATATATATATATATATATATATATATATATATATATATATATATATATATATATATATATAGTTTCTGTCTATCTACATTTTGTATATGTTTATCTGTATCAGTCTATCTACCTTTCTTTCTATATCTATCTATATTACGTGACTATCTATCTTTATCCATCTATCTGTGTCTATTATATATCTACCTATCTCTCATCTATTTTTTACGACTTTAATAACAGTAACTAAACATTTTATAACTTTGGAGCTTAATTTCTGAAAATTAACAAAACACAGGTAAGATTATCTCACAAAAGAATAATTAAATAATTATAATTCAGAAAGTGCAACATCATCTCATTACATTTTTTTCTGCAACTGTGAGGAGATTAAACTATTAACGTTTTTCTGGTACTATTACATTTGCTATTACAGTTGGTTTCATATCTTTTACGTTTAGTTAGCTATTTAGCTTTTTTTTCTGTTGGATTTAGTACTACAGATGTGAAGACCTTAATGGCTATCATTTCCCCATTAGTATTACAGTGACTGATATATTTACTCTCACTATTTAGTATTTCCACTTAACTGCGAAGTATGCAAAGTTCGGAACATTTACAGTGATAGCAACTGTGGTCATCCGGTTGCCATGACAACGGAACCGCCTCTATGCGAAGATGGATGTGGCAGGCAGATATGACATGCAAACAGACAGCATGGCATGTCATCGGACAACGTGACATGCAAGCTTGATATTATATGATATCTGCATATGTTTTTTTTCTTCTATATTATTATTTATTTATTCCTCATTGCTGTCATCTCTCCAGCGGACGACTGTGCGCTTGAGCGATTCAAGTGATTTTACTTACGATCGTCTCTCTGTAGAGTCTGTGTATATGCTGCATATATTGTACCATGATTGTACATAGAGTCTGTGGTATACAGTGTATATTCAATTCAGACTTTTGTGTGGATATATGCCTTCTATACATATAATGTATGTATGTTGGTGTGTGTGTTTGTGTGTGTGTGTGTGTGTGTGTTTGTATGCGTGTGTGTGTGTGTGTGTGTGTGTGTGTGTGCGTGCGTATATGCGTGTGTGTGTGTGTGTGTGTGTGTGTGTGTGTGTGTGTGTGTATGTGTGTGTGTAATACATATATATTGATATGTAGATATATTAATATATATCTATATCTATATCTATATCTATATATATACATATATATAATATATATATATATACATATATATATATATATATATATATATATATATATATATATATATATATATACTTACCGATTATTTGCTCAAGAATATATAAATCATCCCACAGGGGTACACCTCGGGGGTTACCGTTGAAAAATACCGACATGTAAACCACAAAAATAAAGACACGAGTCTATACACCTATTCATTACCGCCAAAGCAAGTAACAACAATTCAACAGAAAAGGGGTCGAGGAAGGTGAACGCAAAGGACACGCTTGCAAGGTGTCATCACAGAACCTCCTTCATTCACGATTGCTCCTGAAGGTCGAATGAAGTGCGGCGTGACAGGCGGAGAAATCATACGGCAATGACTCAGCAACATTACTCCCCAGTGCCCAGGGCGGACGAAGGGATAGGGGGGGGGGGGGGAAGGGGGTAGGGGGTAAGGGGTAGGGGGAAGAGGAAGGGGAGTAGGGGTGAGGGGGAAGGGGAAGTGAAAGAGGAAGGGGAAGGGAAGGTAAAAGAGGAGGGGAAAAAGGAAGATGTGGGGGAAGGGAAGGGGAGGGGGAAGGGGGGAAGAGGGAAGGAGAAGGGGTAGGAGAGAGGGGAAGGGGGGAAATAGAAAGGGGGAAGGGGAAAGGTAAAGGGAGGTTTGCTCTTTGGAGTGGGCAAGATAAGGGAAAGGGAGATCTCTCTTTGGGGCGAGGGAAGGGGAGGGGGAGTTGTACTAATCTGCAGTTCAAATGTAGTATCTTCTCCCTCATCCGCGCGCCCTTGTACAGTGGCAGGTTAGGCGAAGGGGGAGGGGGAAAGGGGCTGTTCCGAATTCAAATGTCTGAGTGAAAGGGCTGTAACTTTTCGTTCATAATCATTTCATATTTATGATTATCATCATTATCATTATCATAATTATTGTTATATTCATTATTACCATCATTATCCTTATAATTAATGTTATCATTATCACCATTATTATCAATACCATAATCATCATCATTATTATTCTCCTCATCATCATTATCTAGTCATTATTACCTATATCATAACCATAACTGAATTTTGGTACACTTATTTTCACTCAACTAATCACTTTTTTTTGTCGTCCGGAACACTTCCAAGAGCGATTGGCTTTCATCACAAGCTGGCCACTTTAGGACACTCCAGTCGGCCGAAGAGACAAACCAATCGAAGTGGCGAGTCCTCAGAAGCGGTCATGAGAGCTGTCAAGGAACGAACAAGCCCTTGCAAGAGAAGTTCGGGAAGTTCAGACTGGCTAAGGCAAATGTGCTTATTCTTCTCAAGGCATGTGGGATTGGTTGAAAGACTGATTTGAGTTTGTTTTTTGTTTGTTTGTTTTCCTCGGAAACGTTTGCGTGGTATTCCTGATAACCACCATATAATGAGTCTTACTGTTAATGCATATAATGCGGATGGTTTACCCTTTGAAATTTTAATGGCCACTGGAATATTAACAAACTAAAAACCATTGAAGCACCCTTAGTTTTAAAAATTCCTTTAAAAAAAACTTGTTAACCGTTTATATTACTGCAAACCTGTATTTTGATTTCCATTTCGGCTGAAAAAATCCAGCTCGACCCCCCAAACGCAATCATATTGACTGACTATCTGTTTACGTAAAAAGTCGCACCAAACGACTCGTGGCCCTGGGAGGCACGGTGCGCCCGATATATTCGCCCTAACCTGCAGGGCCTCAGGGATGGCCTCCTGCCGAATCTTTGCATCCTGACGTAGAAATCAGAAGATGCTTATATTTGCATATTCAAGAGTGAAGCGTGTGGCAGTGTTGACGCATGATATGATGCTGCGATCCGGATTCCCGTATCTATCATCTCAGGGCCTCCTCCCGACTACTCGTCGCCGCTCATCTGGCGCCGTACCTTTGACAAAACGTCGTTCATCTCCTTCACGTGGATCCAAATATTCAGCTTTCGTTTTAGCTTCCTTTTATGGCTATTTATTCTCCTGTACCCCCCCAAAAAAAAAGAATCAAGAGGGAAATATGACGAGTCGTGTCATGTCATAAACTCCAGCAACGTGGACACAAATCTCTCTTCATCAGAATGACGATGGGCAAAGTATTTCCGTTGGCAATCGTTTCACTCTGCTTTGTTGTGTTCATCAGAGAAATAACTCTTACATTTGACTGTTATCTCTCGTCGCTCTCATCCTCACCTTATTTAACTTACGATAATCCGTTATAGAAGCATGTTGATCTATGATTAACAAAACAATGATAATGAGAGGAGATTTTTGGCACTTCCACCACAATGTCGCTATTCCTAAATGTTGCTTAAAGGGACATACACACTATGATCACGAGCGTCTGGTATCAGTACACTTGACTGCATGGTGACGATATGATGTGTGGTTGTATGTACGATGAGAACTATGTGTTATGCATGAATAGGAAAATATCAGTTAGTATATTCATCTTATATCAAAAAATTATAATCTCCCAACTCGCAATAATCTCAAAAGTATATCTCGTCTCTATTGTTTCCCCCATTCGGTAGAGTGAACAATTCTTTCAGATATTCCGAACTGAAACTGGATAGCGAGAGTGAAAGTACGTTTATATGTGCTTGACCTTTTCATCTGTATTTTTTTTTCTCTCTCTCTCTATCGTCAGTTAAACCGTACCAGGTGTCAATGACCCTACACACTTCAATTCTTTTAGTACATTTTACGACTGTCAAAAGAGGTTAAATCGATGAATAAATACATGAATAAACTTGGCCATTTTTCGCGTGCCTTCTTGCAGCATCACGCCCCTCTCCCGCTGAATCTCTTGAGACAGTTCACGCCCCCGAAGGTCAGGCAAGGCTCAACCGCGGAGAGGTCGTCCACACATGTGTGACCTTGGTCCATCCTCCAGAAAAGCTCGCCAAACTGACCCGTCTTCCAAGACTTCTCATATTTTTTTCGAAGGAGGGTAGGGGGGAGGTCAAGATACATGGAGAGCCGCAGCTATGGACTGAGGGGGGGAGGGGAGTGGGTTTGAGGGGATAGTGAAGGGAGAGTGAGGGGAGCAGAAGGGAGGAGAAGAGTAGTGAGTAAGGTAAGTGGGAGAGGGAGAGGGAGGAGCGGGAATCGGGGTTAGGGAAAGGGAAGAGAACGGGAGGAAGAGGGAAGAGGACGGGTAAAAAAAAGAGGGAGAAAAGACAACATTCCAGTGATGTTTCGACAGCAAGATACAACAGAAAAACGAAGCCTTAGAAGGAGAGGGAAGAGGGAGAAGAGGGAAGCCTCTGGGAGTTTGATGAAAGGCAAGACTCCCCGGTGATGTATTGGGGCCTCTACGGATAGGGTTAGATAGGAGCGCATCGAGGGAGCACAGAGAAAGAGAAAGAGAAAGAGAGAGAGAGAGAGAGAGAGAGAGAGAGAGAGAGAGAGAGAGAGAGAGAGAGAGAGAGAGAGAGAGAGAGAGAGAGAGAGAGAGAGAGAGAGAGAGAGCGATAGAAAGCGAGACACTGACAGTTCTAGCATTGGACGACATGAGGCGACACCTAGCAGAGACAAGCCAGAGAGATGAGATGAAGGAGGGGGGATTGAGGGAGGAAAAAGGAGCAACAGGTGAAATAAGACACACAAAAAAGGTAATGATGGTGACATTCACACTAAGAAGTGACACTACACGGCAGTTTGGCAGGTTGTTTAAGGAAGACAATGATCAGGTCCGATGAAGTCCTTACGACACGGCGGAGGATCTTACAAGGAGTAAGTACAAAGGAGAAAACGACTAATGGGATTGCCTTGCTCAAGGAAATGCTACACAAAACTACGACTAAAATTATAAAGATTATAATAACAATGATAGTAATAGCAATTCTAAAAATAATTGTAGTAATAATAACAATAATAATAATGACAATTATAATAATAATAGTAAAAATAATATAATAATAATAGTAATAATAATAACAAAGTAATGGTGACGGTGACGGTGATGGTGATGGTAATGGTGGCTGTGGTGGTGGTGATGGAGGTGATGATGATGATGATGATGACGGTAATAATAATAATAATAATAATAACAATAATAATAATAATAATGATAATAATAATAATGATGATAATAATAATGATGATAATAATAATGATAATGGTAATAATAATAATAATAATAATAAAAATAATAATAATAACAATAATAATAATAATAACAATAATAACAATAATAATAATAACAATAATAAAAAAAAATACAGAACAGTTTTAACATCCTTCTATGCAAAGGTTAAAAATAACCGTCCAAAGGTCAAGAGATTAGATAATGATTATTAAAAACGAATAACGAAAATTAAAACATTTATGATAATAGAATGCACTAACTGACTAAGATCATACCTAAATGACATCTGCGCATGACTGATCACCAGTTAGAATTAGAAGGAGTATTTTCACGTCTGAGTCAGACTCCAGTCGGGTGTGGAATCGGGCAAGGTCAACTACAGGTCTAGACGGGATCCACTAAGGGTTGAGAAGGGGTCAGCTACAGGGCAAGACTGGATACAGTAAGGGTCAAGGCGAGGTCAGCTACAGGTCGAGACAGAAACTAGTAAGGGTTAAGAAATGATCACAGCTACAGGTCAAGACCGGGATCCGGTGAGGATCGAGGCGGGGTCGACTACAGGTCAAGACGGGATACAGTAGGAGTCGAAGCGGGTTCAACTAAGGTCAAGACAGGGTCAGAATGGACTGAAGGTTTGTGGCGGGGCGGAGGGAGCGTTGGCACGATAATGGCTGGCTGCTACACTCTACATCGTCGATATATTGCTCTCTGAACAGCTACTTCTTTGCCATTTGCTACCTACAGTATCATTACTTCACATCCTAAATACACAATTCATCCTATGTATCCCCAAATATCAGAAATAAACGCGCATTACCATCATCACAATATTAACAATATTTCTCTGATATAAAAGGCATCTGTCCGTACAAACAGTGGCAGAGCATGTGAGCAAGATTACGGTGTGGGCGGTGCCGGTCCTGGCGGCCGTGGGCGCGGCCAGAGACTACATGTGTAGCTCCACGTGGGCCACCGTGCCGTTGGTGCGCGGGGCGGAACCGCTGTTGCACGCCGTCGACCCCAGGATGTTGCAGTTGGGGTCCTGGGGTCCAACGTACACGCCGCCGTGCGCCCCGACCTCCTTCAGCAACTTGTTATTGGCACTAGACACTGGCGGCGGCGTCCTGCTGTAGCCATTGTTGGTCTCGCCAGCGTTACCGTTCATCTTCACTCGACTGACAACACTGTGGCCGTTGGCACGTCTCGTCACGTCGGCGCCGCCCGCAAGCGGGCTCACCTTGGTGGGCGTATGGGGCCCGCGCACGGGACTCGGCCGCGGGCTGCGGGAGGGCGTGTGAACGGGAGTTTGGGCGGGACTGGCGGCCGGACTAGGGGACGCACTCGATTGTTCGCGCACCGCCCGTACCGTGGGCGGGCTAGGCGCTATCTGGTCGCACTCCTTGATGGGCGACAAGTGAGGCGCTATACTGGAGCGCAGCCTTCGACGAGACGGACGCGGCCGCGGCAGAGCCACCACCCGCACCTCCACGTCCTCGTCCACCGTGAACTCGCTGACCGCAGTTGACACCGCCCGGCTGAGGGTCCTCAACTGGGCCCTGGCGCGCCCCACCTGGATCTGCGGCAGCTGCGGCACGCTGGAGGCCCGCGTGGGGGGCGTCCTGGGCGCGGTGTTGGTGGGGGACGCCATGACCGAGCAGGCTCGCCCGCCGCTCTGTTGGATGCGCGAGCTGTGGTTGAGGAGCTGGTTCTTGGAGACCGACGGGGAGCGGCTGTCGTCAGAGGGCGTGGTGGGCGACAGGCCGGGCGTGGTGGACGTGGAAGACCGAGGGGAGCGGGCCGTAGTGGTGGAGGTGCTTAGGGAGTCCACGGATATGGTGGACAGGAGGTTGGTGTCTGTGGTGGAGGAGGGCGTGATCTGGTTGTTGGCGGGAACGCGCTTCACCGCCCACCCGCACACGGCGCCCTCGCGCTCCGTACCGCCGTCGCGCCCGTACGTGCTAAAGGAGTGGGCGGAGGTCGAGCCCCGGAGGTGATGCCCCCGGATGTACTCGTAGGTGGTGAAGCCCAGGCAGATGATGTAGGCGTGGAAGGCGGCCAGGTGGACGAGCAGGACCTCGGCCACCAGCGCCACCGAGAACAGCGTGGACAGGAGGCCGATGAAGGCGCCGTCGTAGACCAAAGCACCGAAGATGGAGAAGTGGCAGTACGGCGCCCCCTCCGAGCACGTGAGCGACGCGTCGTCCTCCACCTCCTCTATGGGGAGCGGGGGCACCTCGGGGCGCGGGGACTCCCACGGCGACAGGTACTCCCGCTTAAAGTAGTAGAGCACGATCTCGGCGAGGCAGGTTGCCATGACGAGCAGACACGACAGGATGGCCGTGATCACACATGCCAGGAACACGCGGTAGTTGCGGCGGCCCACGCAGTGGTTCAGCCACTTGCAATGATGATCAAACACGTCCACACACTTGTTGCAAGCGCTGCAGTGCTTAGTCCGACTAGAGGATATGGTTATATTACACAGGTGGCAGCGTCCATTTTCTATGACATGCGAGTGCACATTCCTATCGAATTCGGGCACCTGCTGCCGGTCCTTGCGGGCGCGCAGCTGCGTGTCGGCGGGGTCCAGCGCCAGCGCCACGATGTGCGTCAGGATGTGGGTGGCAAACACCATGCCCGTCACGACGGCCAGGGGCGTGGAGAGGCGCGAGTGGAGGGCGGGGAGGACGGCGCCGTACATGAGGGAGGTAAAAGCGGCCATCACCAGCCACGCGAGCACCTGCTGCGGGTGTAGTGGCAGCTGGAGGCCGTGCACGCGGCGCACGCGGCGCGGGCCCGACCACCACGGCCGCCCGTCACCCATCGCACACCACCATCATCACCGCCCCCTCCCCGCCGCGCCCTTCTCGCGCCCACACCCCAGGCTCAGCCCAGAGCCTCCCAAGGCGGCCCCTTTGGCCCTGGGGGACGCCTGCGGCATATAGCTGCGACGAGTCTTCACGCGTGGCACTCACTCACCGGGCCACACACCCGCACGCGGCGCTGCTAGCTCACTCTCTCTTCCTCCCCCGGCTCTTGAGCCGCACGCCCCAGCACCCGCCGCAGCACCACGCCCAACGCGACACTCGGGGCTCGCGGGGTCACACCATGGTGGGCGGCTGCTCGGACACTCGCGGACGGCTGGTGTTTGCAATCACAACGCCTCGACGCCTGCAAAGGGCTGCAGGGGGCGTCCAGGGGTGAAGAGTCTTAGAGTCTTGTTTTTTTCCTGCTATGCTATACGTTCTCGCGTCCAGACTTCGACGCTTTGTTCCTTCCAACAATGTTTGCAGTCGTCTCTCTTTTTAATGTAACCTGTAAAGACCTGTAAGAGAACAAATTCACTTATGGCATCACACTGTACATGGTTGGGAATTCTCTTCCGTCATATGTAGGTGAGAGTGATAAGATTTTCAGCTCCTGTAGGAGTGAGTGTCACAAACCACTGTATGTGCCGGAAACAAAAATATAAATTCACACAACTTGCAATAGCAGTGCAACAATATTACTGCGACTTGAGTTCTGTCTTGGTATCACAGGGAGTGACTATTATTCATTCTAAACTATCACACTAGCTTCCTATCAATTTCACACTAACCGAACATTAAACTTACTAATTTGCTTATGCTATAAATGTAGCCTTTACCCTTCCTTAATGTTATATCATGTTTCCATATCTTTCGGTGATTCTGCCATCTAGTAAAAGTTTATTCTTACATCACATGACACAACAACAAAAACAACGAAAAACAACAACAACAAAGAACAACAACAAGAAATCGCAAAAACGAGAAACAAAAATATCCAACTCCACGACGCAATACCCGCGCGTGCGTGTGTGCTTGTATGTGTTGGTAGAGCGCCAGAACGTCCATGATACTGGCTAAACAAACAAGCAAACAAACAAACAAAACCCGTAAAATAGCCGAATTATCCAATTATCCCCCCAAAGCCGCTTCCTTTGCTGTTTTCTCTGCCCTTGTTTCGTCCGCCTCCAATTATAAGGGATTTAGCGGCCAACGGACGCAAGCAAAACGGTCTCAAAAGCATTGCCAAGGCGACAAGAAACGGAAATCATGGGATAGAACCAACCTGAAGAAAAACGCTCCCCGAAATCCATGGGGACAAAAAGCTGAAATGAATTGTGAAGTTTGATATTTTGCTTAGGGTCATGACGTGTCTCTCACTCGTTTCCTCTGTTAATTGTTATCATTAGAATTGGCTCTAATCCAAATAAAAATCCTCGCGATATAAATGGGACGGATAGTAGTAATAAATAATAAATCATAACATTAATATCAATATCAATAATAATAATAATAATAATCATAATAATAATGATAATAACAATAATAGTAGTAGTAGTAATAATGATAATGATGATGATGTTGATAATAATAATAATAATAATAATAACTATAATAATAACAATAATAACTATGATAACAACAATAATAACGACGATGATAACAATAACCCTGCCACACGAGTCGAGCCAAAGGGCGCCGGGAGGGCGAAGGGGAGTGAGTGACCGCTGGAGCAGGTGCGGCGAGGGAGTGAGAAGGCCCTTGTTCCCCTTAATCTGTTTGGCCGCTGAATACACCCTTCCTCTGCTACTCGCCCCTTCTGAGTGGCTGATTTGTCTTCTGATTGGACGGGTTTATCTGCTTACCACCCTCTTCCCATACACACCCCTATCCTCTAGCCCTCTTACTCCCTTTCCTATCCTCTTCTCTTTCTCATAGGTTGTTTTCAGTTAGTTTTGTTTTTGTTTCTTTCATTTTTTTTCTTCATTTTGTCTGTCTGTCTGTCTGTCTGTCTGTCTGTCTGTCTGTCTGTCTGCCTGCCTGCCTGTCAGCCTGCGTGCCTGTCTGTCTGTCTCTTTTCCCTATCCTCTCTTCATTTCTTTCTATCTACTTTCGTTCTGTTCCAATTTCTCTCTCATCTCCTTTTCCTTCTCTCTCTCCTCCTATCTCTCTATCTCACTCTGTTTTCTTCCTCTTTCATCACTCTCCATTACTTCTCTCCCTCGCCCTCGCCTTCGCCTTCTCCCCTTCCCTCTCCTCATTGTCCTTCTCCCTCTTCTTTACCTTCTCTATCTCCCTCACCATAGCCTTTTCCTTCTCTTCCTTCTCCCTCACCATCCCCTTTTCCTTCTCCTCCTTTTCCCTCACCATCCCCTTTTCCTTCTCCTCCTCCTCCCTCACCATCGCCTTTTCCTTCCCCTCCCTCTCCCTCACCATCTCCTTCTCCTTCTCTTCCATTTACGTGAAAACCGCCACATTACGAGGTATAATGCGGGTCAAACGTGACAGGAATGACCGTGGGATTTCAGGCCTCGCTCGGGGTTTCGGACGATTGGGGGGAGGGGGGAGGGGGAAATGGGGGCGGGCGTATGTTATTACAGAGAACGTTATCGTTATTCTCTTTTTGGTCTGATAGGGATAATTCGATTACTTTTTTCTGTGTTATTTGAATGTGAAGTTTCATTTTCATTTCATTTTTGCGTATGCTCTTACTTACTCATTCTCTCTCTCTCTCTCTCTCTCTCTCTCTCTCTCTCTCTCTCTCTCTCTCTCTCTCTCTCTCTCTCTCTCTCTCTCTCTCTCTCTCTCTCTATCCCTATCCCTATCCCTATCCCTATCCCTATGCCTATTCCTATCCCTATCCTTCCTCCTCCCTCCCTCTACCTTCCTCCCTCCTCCTCCCTGCCTCACCCTCTCCTTCCTCCTCCTTCCTTCTACCTCCCTTCCTCTCCTTCCTCCTCACTCTCTCTCCCTCCCTTCCTCTCTCTGACACACTCTCTTTCCCTCTCTTCCCCCCCCCACCCCCCTTATACCTCCGCCTCTCTATCACACTCTCACCCCTCACCCTCTCTCTCTCGGTAGCACACCAAAACATTTATTCATTAATACGCGTCAGTTACACGTAATGCCGGCCCCAGTCCGCACCTGGCTCCCGGCCGACACAATTCCGCCAGAGAGCCGCCGCCGCTCCACTCGTAAATCAACTTATCGTCGATTTTGCATACGGCCGTGTTCGCGGCGCTCCGCACGCTAATGACGCTCGCATACACAAAATGCGGCCGCCGGTTTATATGCTGAGTCTGACTTTTGGAGAAAGGGAGAGACGTGCAGGGAAAGAGGAAGGAGGGGGGGGGGGGGAGGAAGGTAGAAGGAAGGGAGAGATAGAGGGAAAGGAGGAGGAGGAGGGAGGCAGTGGGAGAAAGCAGAAGGAGAAGAGAGGAGGAGGGAAGGGGAAGGGAAGGAAGGGAAGAGATAGGGGGGAAAGTAGGAGGAGGGAGGGAATGTGAGACAGAGGAAACGATGAGGAATTAGGGGGAGGGGAACGGGAAGAGGGTAGGAGGAGGTAGGGAGAGAAAGGAAAAGGTATAAGAAGGGAGGGGCAAGTGAAAAGAAGGGAGGGGATGGGAAGAGGAACGGGAGGAGGGAGGGGAGGAGAAGAGAAGAGGAGGAGGTGGAAGGGGCCATTGAAGTGAAGGGAACGGTGGGGAAGGAAAGGGGAAGAGAACAGAGAGGGAGGAGCAAAGGGGACGCAACGTGGATGGCAGGGGACCCTGTTTGATCACACGTCGCCGCTAACGACAAGGAGTTCATTCCCTCAAGCGAATTAAATCAGTCTCCCCTACATTTTCTTCCTCTTTTCTCCCCTCTTCTCTCCTTCCCTCGTGTCCCACCCTCCCTCTCCCAACCACCACTCCCCTTTCTCACCAGCCCGCCCACCATCCCATCACTCCCGCGTAATAGGGCTCTTCCCCGCCCGCCCACCGCACTCCGCCCGTGATCGAATGGCTCCACCACGCCCTCGCGCACGCCGAAATCAGCCGCAAGAGGCGTGAAGTCACGGCCCGCCTTCGCCCAAGAACGATTTGTCGGAGAGGCTGAGGGAGAAGAAGCACGGGGTCGTTTGCCTCCTTTGGCCGCTCCTAAGGAAGACCTCCCCGGTGCCGGAATAATGATGATGATGGTGATGATGATGATGGTCATGATGATGATGATGATGATGATAATGATGGTGATGATGATGATGATAATGATGGAAATGGTGGTGATGATGATGACGGTGATGGTGGTGGTGATGATGATGATGATGATGATGATGATGATGACGAGATGATAATAACACTAACAAAAATAATAACAGCAATTGTAAAAAAATAATAATGAAAACAAATAACAACAACAATAAATCCTTTCTATCTCTCCCCCTTCACCCTCCCGCACTCCCTCCCCCCCCCACACACACACACCCTTACGTGTAGACCTTCCAGCATCGTTACAAACCTGACACCACCAAGAGAATCCCGCAATTGCAAATGGAGAGACTACGACACCTGGCTGCGACCTTTAAGAGCGCGCGACGAGGATCTCCGGTGCTGCAAAAGACGAACGAACGATCGAAGCGACACCCGCCGAAATAGAGACGCGGTTATCTCCCTTCACACCGGATGCTGTGGGACGGATGGGGCGGGGCGGGGGGGAGGGGGGCATGGAAACTTGGTGACGACGTTAACGGTGGTGATGGTGATGGTGGTGATAGTGGTGATGACTTTGACGGGTGTTGATGGTGGTGAAGGTTGAAAATAATTATGGTGGTATGGTGTGATTTTGGAGATTACGAAGCTGGTGGCAATGGTGGTGATGATAATGATGATAGTGACGCTGTGATGGTGATGATAAGAACATGATCATGACTATAACAATAATAATGATAATAATAAAAACAAACAAACAAAAAACAAAGCAAATGACCTACGAATTCGCATCTAAAAAGAAAGAAAAAAAACGAGAGAGAAAAGAAAATGCAACATTGAGCAAACGTGCAAGAACAGTGCCAGCATGAATGGGGTAATGAGGGCATTTCAACCTGCCTCTTTTCAGTGCCATTTCTCGCCCCTCCGCCACCAACCAACCCCCCACTCCCCAACTCCTTTTCCCCCTCCCCCCCCCTAATGTTCGAGTGTCTTTGGTAATTTTCTAAGTGGAGTCTTGTATCCGTAACTACAGCAAAAAAGAACTAAAATCGGGTCTATTTAGATTCCACCTTCGTTCGGTTCGGAAGCTCTCAATGGCTGTCTGTGTAGGTAGAGGGGGAAGGTAGAGGGGGAGGGGGAAGGGGGAGAGGGGGATGGGATGGGAAGGGGAAGGGGAGGGGAAGGGGGAGGGAAGGGGTAAGGGGAAGAGGAAGGGGGAGGAGGAGGGGGAAGGGAGGGGGAAGAAAAGGGGAAGGGGAAGGGGAAAAGGAAGGGGGAACGGGAAGGGAAACAGGAAGGGGAAAGAGGGGGAAGGGGGAGGGGGGAAAGGGAAGGGGAAGAGGAAGGGGCAAGAGGGGGAGAGGGCAAACAACAGTGTGTTTCGACTGTTCTTTCGTTCTTTTGCAAATTTCTTTTCTGCAATAATAGTAACACTAAATCAAGAGCAATATAAGAAAACTGCTCCACACACACACACACACACACACACACACACACAGAGAGCTTTTAAAGAGATTGGATTTAGCAAGGAAGCATTCAGTGCGTTAGGTTATCAATCTACTTGGCGTACTTAACAAATTAACAGTGTCAAAATTAATGTCTTTTCGACCAGGGCGAAACCACCCATCTTCATCAATATCAGCGATAGAAACGAAACAAAAAGAAATTAATTGACGTTGAACGTTTCTCGACATTATGTTTTTCCCTTTCTACCCCATGCTCCCCTCCCCCTCCTCTTCCATCGTCTCCCTCTCCCTTTTTCTCTCTCCCTACTCTCTTCTCCCTTTATTTCCTCCTTTCTTTCTTCCTCTATCCTATCTTATCCCCCCTCCTTTCCTCCCCCCTTCTCCTCTCCCCTCGTCCCCTCTCCTCACCCCTCGTCCCCTCTCCTCACCCCTCCTCCCCCTTCTCCTCTCCCCTCCTCCGCTCTTCTCCCTTCCTTCTCCCCATCTCCTCTTCACTTCTTAGCCCCCTCCCCCTCCCCCCACCTATCCAACCGAGCCTCCTATTCAAACAAACACCCTATTCTCCCTTAATGGGCGTGCGGCCGACTTCGCCCCTTCGACCACGGCCAGAGACCCGTCCACTCGGACCAGTTGAACGGAGCTTCCTTGGATGGCTCGCTTTAACGCCCCTCTTGCTTGGCAAAAAACACACACACACACCTTACTTGAATGAGCAAGGGGGGGGGGGGAGGAGAGATGGGGAGGGAGAGATGAAAGAGGAAGGAGGGAGAGGAAAATGAAGAGATAGAGAAAGATAGAGAGGGAGGAAGGGAGGGAGGGAGGGAGAGAGGGAGGGGGAAGGAAGGAGGGAGAGGGAGAGGGAGAGAGAGAGAGAGAGAGAGAGAGAGAGAGAGAGAGAAAGAGAAAGAAAGAGAGAGAAAGAGACATTAATTTTCAAACGCAAAGCTAAATTCTTTCCATACCGAAATGTATCCAACCGAACATTAGATTCAAAACAAATCTATAAATAAACACGGTTTTCTTCCATGCCGTTGCTTCGCCCAGCTCCGAAACAAGACAACTAGCTGTCACGAGAATAGAATGGAATGCCGACGGCCGTCCATTCCCGACAAGTGGAAAGCCCACGACCGACCATTTCCGACAAGTGGAATGCCCACGACCAACCATTCCCGACAAGTGGAAAGCCCAAGACCGACCATTCCCGACAAGTGGAAAGCCGACGACCGACCATTCCCGACAAGTGGAAAGACGACGACCGACCATTCCCGACAAGTGGAAAGCCCACGACCGACCATTCCCGACAAGTGGAATGCCCACGACCGACCATTCCCGACAAGTGGAAAGCCCACGACCGACCATTCCCGACAAGTGGAATGCCCACGACCGACCATTCCCGACAAGTGGAATGCCCACGACCGACCATTCCCGACAAGTGGAAAGCCCACGACCGACCATTCCCGACAAGTGGAAAACCGACGACCGACCATTCCCGACAAGTGGAAAGCCCACGACCGACCATTCCCGACAAGTGGAAAACCGACGACCGACCATTCCCGACAAGTGGAATGCCCACGACCGACCATTCCCGACAAGTGGAAAGCCCACGACCGACCATTCCCGACAAGTGGAATGCCCACGACCGACCATTCCCGACAAGTGGAATGCCCACGACCGACCATTCCCGACAAGTGGAATGCCGACGACCGACCATTCCCGACAAGTGGAATGTTCAACTATCATTCACTCAGCCCCCTCTCAATATTCCTCATTTGGCGACACTGGAATCCGAGTTCCGTAATTGGCGAAAGGAAATTTGACAGGTATTCGCCGACGAATGAACAATCAAATAATAATGATGATGATGATGATAAGGATGAGGAGAATGATAGTGATAGTAATAATAATAACAACAACAATAGTAATAATGATAATAATCACACACACACACACACACACACACACACACACACACACACACACACACACAACAACAACAACAAAAACAACAACAACAATGCACAAGACCTAGCAAAAGATGCCAAACAAGCAACCTGTTACACAACGTATATCACATCCACATGATCGCACGATGACCGAAGAAACAACAACAGCAACAGCAACAAAATGACGAATAAGACCCAGCAAAAGACAGACAGACAGACAGACAGACAACAAGACAAGGCTGCAAGCAACTCGAGCGCTGCGAGTAATGGATTCCGACGCGTAGAGCAATAACCGCTACATGCCACGGCGTGTGTGCGAGTGGCCGACTGGACACTGAACTTTGTGCGGTCTGTTTGTAGGAGTAGAACCATGAACGCGTAGACACAGGAATTTGATTTTTATAAAAGAGCAATGGATTATTAATACATATATACATGTATGCATACACATTTGCATATACATTACATATACATACATACTTACATACATGTGTGTGTGTGTGTGTGTGTGTGTGTGTGTGTGTGTGTGTGTGTGTGTGTGTGTGTGTGTGTGTGTGTGTGTGTGTGTGGAAAGCCCACGACCGACCATTCCCGACAAGTGGAAAACCGACGACCGACCATTCCCGACAAGTGGAATGCCCACGACCGACCATTCCCGACAAGTGGAATGCCCACGACCGACCATTCCCGACAAGTGGAATGCCCACGACCGACCATTCCCGACAAGTGGAATGCCCACGACCGACCATTCCCGACAAGTGGAAAGCCCAAGACCGACCATTCCCGACAAGTGGAAAACCGACGACCGACCATTCCCGACAAGTGGAAAGCCCACGACCGACCATTCCCGACAAGTGGAAAACCGACGACCGACCATTTCGACAAGTGTGGAATGCCCACGACCGACCATTCCCGACAAGTGGAAAGCCCACGACCGACCATTCCCGACAAGTGGAAACTGACGACCGACCATTCCCGACAAGTGGAATGCCCACGACCGACCATTCCCGACAAGTGGAATGCTACGACCGACCATTTCCGACAAGTGGAATGCCCACGACCAACCATTCCCGAGCTGCGGAAAACCGACGACCGGACCATTCCCGACAAGTGGAAAGCCCACGACTGACCATTCCCGACAAGTGGAAACCGACGACCGGACCATTCGACAAGTGGGAATGCCCACGACCGACCATTCCTCGACAAGTGGAAAGCCCACGACCGACCATTCTGGACAAGTGGAAAACCGACGACCGACCATTCTGACAAGCGGGAATGCCCACGACCGACCATTCCCGACAAGTGGAAAGCCGACGACCGACCATTCCCGACAAGTGGAATGCCCACGACCGACCATTCCCGACAAGTGGAATGCCCACGACCGACCATTCCCGACAAGTGGAAAGCCCAAGACCGACCATTCCCTTACAAGTGGAAAACCGACGACTCGAACATTCCCGACAAGTGGAAAGCCCACGACCGACCATTCCCGACAAGGGAAACCGATTAATCGACCATTCCCGACATTGGCAACGCCCACGACCGACCATTCCCGACAAGTGGAAAGCCCACGACCGACCACTATCTCGACAAGTGGAAAACCGACGACCGACCATTCCCGACAAGTGGAATGCCCACGACCGACCATTCTCGACCAGTGGAAAGCCGACGACCGACCATTCGACGCGGAATGCCCACGACCGACCATTCTCGACAAGTAATGCCCACGACCGACCATTCTCACAAGTGGAAAGCCCACGACCGACCATTCTACGGGTGGAATGCCCACGACCGACCATTCCCGATACAAGTGGAAAGCTGACGACCGACCATTCTCGACGCGGACGCCCACACCTGACCATTCGACAAGTGGAGTCGACGACCAACTATTCTCGACAAGTGGAATGCCCAATGACCATCAATTATAAGTGGAATGCCCACGACCGACCATTTCGACAAGTGAAACGTCTTTACGACCATTTCGACAAGGAATGCCCACGACCGACCATTCCCACAAGCGGAAAGCCCAAGACCGACCATTCTGACAAGTGGGAAAGTTTGAAGACCGACCATTCCCGACAAGTGGAATGCCCACGACCGACCATTCCCGACAAGTGGAATGCCCACGACCGACCATTCTTCACGCGAATGCCCACACCGACCATTTCACAAGCGGTAAGCCCAAGACCGACCATTCCCGACAAGTGGAAAACCGACGACCGACCATTCCCGACAAGTGGAAAGCCCACGACCGACCATTCCCGACAAGTGGAAAACCGACTGACTGACCATTTTCGACAAGAACGCCCACGACCGACCATTCTGACAAGTGACGCCCACGACCGACCATTCCCGACAAGTGGAATGCCCACGACCGACCATTCCCGACAAGTGGAAAACCGACGACCGACCATTCCCGACAAGTGGAAAGCCCACGACCGACCATTCCCGACAAGTGGAAAACCGACGACCGACCACTCACAAGGAAAGCCCACGACCGACCATTCCCGACAAGTGGAAAACCGACGACCGACCATTCCCGACAAGTGGAAAGCCCACGACCGACCATTCCCGACAGAAACCGACGACCGACCATTCTTCGACAAGTGGGAATGTCCAAGACCGACCATTCCCGACAAGTGGAAAACCGACGACCGACCATTCCCGACAAGTGGAATGCCCACGACCGACCATTCCCGACAAGTGGAAAACCGACGACCGACCATTCCCGACAAGTGGAAAGCCCACGACCGACCATTCCGACAAGTGAAAACGACACGACCATCGAAGGGGTGAATGCCCAAGACCGACCATCTCGACAAGTGGAAAGCTCCGACGACCAACCATTCTCGACAAGGGAATGCCCACGACCGACCATTCCCGACAGCGGGAAAGCCCACGACCGACCATTCCCGACAAGTGGAATGCCCACGACCGACCATTCCTGACAAGGGAATGCCCACGACCGACCATTCCCGACAAGTGGAAAGCCCACGACCGACCATTCCCGGAAGGTGGAATGCCCACGACCGACCATTCCCGACAAGTGGGAATGGGCCCACGACCGACTATTCCCGACAAGTGGAATGCCCAATAACGGACCATTCTCGACAAGTGGAAAGCCCACGACCGACCATTCCCGACAAGTGGAAAACCGACGACCGACCATTCCCCCACAAGTGGAAAGCCCACGACCGACCATTCCCGACAAGTGGAAAACCGACGACCGACCATTCCCGACAAGTGGAAAGCCCACGACCGACCATTCCCGACAAGTGGAAAACCGACGACCGACCATTCCCGACAAGTGGAATGCCCACGACCGACCATTCCCGACAAGTGGAATGCCCACGACCGACCATTCCCGACAAGTGGAATGCCCACGACCGACCATTCCCGACAAGTGGAAAACCGACGACCGACCATTCCCCACAGCGGAAAGCCCACGACCACCATTCTCGACAAGTGGAAACCGGTCTAATCGACCATTCTCGACAAGTGGAAAGCCCACGACCGACCATTCCCGACAAGTGGAAAACCGACGACCGACCATTCCCGACAAGTGGAATGCCCACGACCGACCATTCCCGACAAGTGGAATGCCCACGACCGACCATTCCCGACAAGTGGAATGCCCACGACCGACCATTCCCGACAACAGCGGAAAACTCGACGACCGACCATTCCCGACAAGTGGAAAGCCCACGACCGACCATTCCCGACAAGTGGAAAACCGACGACCGACCATTCCCGACAAGTGGAAAGCCCACGACCGACCATTCCCGACAAGTGGAAAACCGACGACCGACCATTCCCGACAAGTGGAAAGCCCACGACCGACCATTCCCCGACAAGGAAACCGACGACCGACCATTCCCGACAAGTGGAATGCCCAATCGACCATTCCCGACAAGTGGAAAACCGACGACCGACCATTCCCGACAAGTGGAATGCCCACGACCGACCATTCCCGACAAGTGGAAAACCGACGACCGACCATTCCCGACAAGTGGAAAGCCCACGACCGACCATTCTCGACAAGTGAAACCGGACGACCGACCATTCCCGACAAGTGGAATGCCCAAGACCGACCATTCCCGACAAGTGGAAAGCCCACGACCAACC
>BOPN01000763.1:180000-195000 GCA_017312705.2 Penaeus japonicus
CCTCCCCCCCTCGGGCCGTCCCGCTGCCCCTTGAACAAACTGATGTTATTGTTCTATCTGTTATTTTGGGAAGACCGTGGCTACATAGCGTAGCAGCGGCGTCCTTTTAATATGTTACTCGCGCGTTCTTCATTCTATCGAGAACAAGAAGGGAGAAAAGTTCAGGTCACAAACGTCATTAAACTGAAGCTTATTGAACTTAAGTTTACTGAACTGAACCTCATCGAAATGAACCAAACTGAACTTAAGCTTACTGAACTGAACCTCACTGAACTGAACTGCAGGGTCAGGCTGTGTTCCCAAGCTGGTCCCAACCGCGTCTGTTTAATGGGCAGCCATCTGTTCCTTGGATTGCAGATCAGTGAAATGCATTTGTATAAACTGAGCGCATTACGTAACCGAGAGCGTCGCCGAAAGCACCTCGTGTGACTTAATCGCGCTTCTCTTGTGACTTCTCTTTATCTCTTCCCCTCAGTACCCGTATTCGTGATCGAATATTGTATATATATTTTTTGGCATACTTGTGTCCACTTCAGATCTAGACAAGTAAGAAAAAATGTCATGTTAAATGCATTCACTATAGCATACTGCGCATACAAATTCTACAACGAATTTAAAGATAAACACACTAACACAAACACACACACGAAAGCCATCCCTCCTTCACATACATCATGAGCACAAACAACTCTCAAGCTGACATCAGTCCACTCATCGTCCTTCCCCCCTTTCCCCCTTCACCCCTCGCCCCCCCCCCTTCCCCCCTTCACCCCTCGCCCCTCGTCCCCCCCATCTCCCTTTCACCTCAATTTCCTCTCCCGCGAAAGACAACCGTCCTCTCCGCCAAGACGTCTTACTTGCGCTAATAAGGGAGATGTTTGATGCGGTGATTGAGACGTGATGAGGGAGGGGAGGGGAGGGGAGGGGAGGAGAGAGGTGGGGAAGGGAGAGGAGAGGTGAGGGGAGAGGAGGAGAGGAGAGGAGAGGAGAGGAGAGGGGAGGAGGGGAGAGGTGGTAAGGGGAGGGGAGATGAGGAGAGGGGAGGGGAGAGGAGGAGAGGGGAGGGGAGAGGAGGAGAGGGGAGGGGAGGGGAGGGGGAGGAGAGAGGTGGGGAAAGAGAAGAGGGAGAGGGCATGAGGGTAGGGGGAGAGGAAACGAGAGAAGGTAAGGGGTAAAGAGAGGGGAAACGGGTGAGAGGAAGAGGGTAGAAGGAGACGGAATGGGGGAGAGAGGCAGATGGAGAGGGCAAAGGAAAGATGAAAGAGACAGGGGAAGATGGATGCACGAGGGGGATGAATGAGAGAAGGAAGAGGGTAAGAGAAGAGGAGAAAGAGGAAGCAAAGAGGAGGAGAGAGGGAGAAGAGATGAGAGGAGAAGCGAGTGAAAGCGGGACCGGTGTGGGTGAAGTCAACGGTTCATCTCTCCGTGACACTTTGATCAGCCGTCCTTACTGCGGCAGAATCTCCATCAAAGGTAGTCAATATGGAGCAAGGGAAAGAGCGAAGGAAGGGACGAGGGAGCGAGCGAAGGAAGGGGCGAGGGAGCGAGCGAAGGAAGGGGCGAGGGAGCGAGCGAAGGAGAAAGTGAGGGAGAGAACGAAGGAGGGAGCGAAGGAGCGATTGAGTAATTCGGAATGAGTGCGAAAGTGAGCGGAAGAGTGAGGTCTTTTGAGTGGTCCGAAAAAAACGAGAGATATATATTCATTCAGGGTATTTTTTTGCGAGAGCATTAAAAAGGAACACACATCGAAATAATAAACGGTATAAAAAAAACTTACAAAAGGAAAATCAATTTATTTCTTTAAGAAGACTAGAGAACGACAGGGGCATTTATACCACGAGAAGTCAACGAAATGCCACTCACTCACTGTCCCATTACTGTATCCCTAAGAGTAAAATATAGATCAATAAAAAAGGATGCAAGTTGAAACTAATAATCAAACAAAAAGTATATCACAAAAAGAAAGAACAAAAAAATATATATATACATCACCAAAAACTCCTCTCCCAATTATTTTAAGTAACAGGTATATCTTGAAAAAAAGTCTCATTTAACGATTTCCAAGACCTCAAGTAAAACACACTTTCTTAGAACCCTTTCTTATCTTCTTATTTATTATCCTTGTGTGGTGATAACAATTCACGATATAAGATATTGGTAACGAGCTATCCCTTCCTGACACGCGCACCGGAAGCACCAAGGCGACAACAACCCGAAATCTATATTAAAACAACCCGTCCGCTATTTTTGTAGTTAAGTGATGATTAAAACAAGATGTTGACTACGAACTGTTCTTCCCAGTAGTGCCATACACTGACTCAAAGAAAAAAGCCCACTCAATTGCACACTTGCACCAAGGCTATTGCCATCCTAACATCAATAATCCTCGTATGACACATAATTCTCGTTTCATCCCCAATGCGATTAGGACTTAAAATATCGTGACTATCTTCTTATCTTTTCAATTAACGCTTTCGAAGAATTCTCTAAAACTGGGGGGGGGGGTGGAGGGAGGGAAGGGAGGGAGAAGGTAAAGAGAGAGAGAGAGAGAGAGAGAGAGAGAGAGAGAGAGAGAGAGAGAGAGAGAGAGAGAAGGGTCAATCAAAATCAAACAAATCCAAAACGACCATTAAACAACAAACAAAAGAAACAAACAAGAGCAAAACTCCTCCAAAAAGAGAAACGGAGAAAAGTGGCGAGTGGAAGAGTGGATAAAAAAGTGGAGGAGAAGTGGAAGGACCGCCGCGCGTCTCAATACACGAGCCTAATTAACAACTTGGAGCGAGTTTGCCGACACTTACATATGACTTCTGCCTAATCTCTTAACTCCCCGACAAACTCCTTCGCAAGTTCGCCACTATTTATCTAACTTGACGAAGGAGAGGCACGACTTCGCCGCCTCCTGGGTCGTCCATTTTCAAACTCGGGACGACTCCTGATCGACAGTGAGTGCAAGCGACCTGTCATTTGGATAAATTAGGAGGTCGGGAAGGATATATGTATATATACACACAGCGGGAGGATAAATAAGTGTGGCGATGCCCTCAAGTCTGAAATTAATTCGTCTCTCGGCTCAGTGGAGGATCTCGAGACGTTGACGAAGGGCGACAATGTCTGTGTGGGAATCCGATTATTTCCTTCCAGAATCTTAGTAGTCACTAATATATATATATTTATATATATATATATATATATATATATATATATATACATATATATATATATATATATATATATATACATATATATATATATATATATATATATATATATATATACATATATATATATATTTTTTTTTCACGCGCCCATTCATGTATGTGTGTGTGTGTGTGTGTGTGTGTGTGTGTGTGTGTGTGTGTGTGTGTGTGTGTGTGTGTGTGTGTGTGTGTGTGTGTGTGTGTGTGTGTGTGTGTGTGTGTGTGTGTGTGTGTGTGTGCGCGCGCGCGTGCGTGTGCATACATTCTTGCATGCGTGCTTGAGAATGTATGCTGCTGCCCCAACAGTAGTGACCGTGTTGATCTCGCCCCAAAAGATCCTCCCAAAGCCTCCCTCTGCCTCCGGCGCCCCCGGAGGCTCCTTCCCTCTGACAAGCGCAATATTTCCGAGCGGGCGCGGCGCTCCCCGGCGCTCCTCGCCCGACAGGTTTAAGGCAAGATTTCCCGCTAATCCGGTCGGCTGGCCATTCCGGCTGAGTTATCGGCCTCGGCTCCATTTGCCGGTAATGAAAATGGCAGACCAGGGAAACCGGCTTCAGACACGGTCGCGCGGAGAATCGGGTGAAATCACGGGGGGAGAGAGAGAGAGAGAGAGAGAGAGAGAGAGAGAGAGAGAGAGAGAGAGAGAGAGAGAGAGAGAGAGAGAGAGAGAGAGAGAGAGAGAGAGAGAGAGAGAGTAAGAGAGAGAGAGAGTAAGAGAGAGAGAGAGTAAGAGAGAGAGAGAGGGGGGAGAGAGAGAGAGGGAAAGAGAGAGAGACAGAGAGACAGAGAAAGTGCGAGAAACAAAATGCGACCAAGAGAGAAACAAACACCAGAGAAAAAGCGGGAGAGAAAGAGACCCGAAGGGCTCCCCTCCGGAATCCTCCTAATTCCCGGCGGAACCCTCGGGGACGTCACGCGCGCCACTCTCGTAAATTCTCACGTCGGAAAGGCGACGCGACCGCTGCCTCTCTCGGCCCAGAGGGGGGGGGGGATGGGTCGGGGAGGGGTAGTGGGCAGTTAGGAGGGGGGAGAGGAGGAGAGGGAGGGGATGGATTACGCATTCGTGAGTGTGGATAAATGAGAGGGAGGGGGAGGGGGATAACATACACACGAGGGTGGGTGGGGTGGGGGCGGAGTGGGGGGTTGATTGGGAGAGGGGAATGGCTCCCACACACTAGGTGGATGAGTGGATGGGAGGGGAGGTAGGGGGTGGGAGATGGATGAGTGAGGGGGGTGGGTGGGTGAGTAAGGCTTACTTACTTCAAAGGGCGGAGGTGGGTGATTGGGAGAAGGGGGTAAGGACTAACACACTCACGGGCGTGAGAGTTGGATGAGTGGGGTGGAGGGGGGGAGTAAAGCTTATTTACTTCCGATGGTGAAGGAGGTGGATGAACAGTGGGAAGGGAGTTACTCATGGTTTACTCATTTCCGGAGGCGGGGGAAGGGGGATAGCTAACAAACTCGCAGCGAGGGTATTTGGGTGGGGTAGTAGGAGGGGGAATAGCCTACAACACGCCCCCCCACCCCCTCCCTTTCTAATCCTCCTCTCTCCCATCCTCCCAATCCCCCTCCCCCTCCCATTCCCCCTCTCCTTCCCTTCCCCTCTCCTTCTATGTCTTATCTAATCTAAAAAAAGAAAAGAAAAGAAAAAAAACATCCACCGCATCCCTCTCTTCCCTATCTAACAGACACGCAATTACGTTAATTAAATAATCAACCAACCCTACCCCCAAAAAATAATAATAATAAAAACAAAAAAAATTACAAACTTCCACCGTCATTACACGTCACTCAATGTCCCCGAACATCATAATTACTCGTTCTCGACTTAATAACAATGCGCGGAGACCTTCCTGTAACGAATATCCCTTGAGAAATTAACGCACTATAATCTCAGCACTGCAGATAGGGTGTGGGGGGGGAGAGTGGGGGTGGAGGGGGGGGGGAGGTAAAGGGTGAGGTAGGGGGGTTGAGGTAGGGGCTGGAGTAGGGGGGAAGGGAATTAGGAGACAGTGGAGATGAAAGAGAGAGAGAGAGAGAGAGATACAGAGAGAGATAGAGAGATTGATAGATAGATAGATAGATAGATAGATAGATAGAAAGAGAGAGAAAGAAAGGAGAGATAATTACGAAATCTTCTCTATGCTCCAGCTCTCGATACGGGGGTGGGCACTAGCATACACACACACATACACATATCCTCTCTCTCTTCCTCTTCCTCTCCCATCATCATCCCTGCCGTCTCACACTCCCTCCGACATCCCCTTATGCTCTTTCTTCCGTGTCCATCACTCATTCCTTCCTGATTTTCTGCCTTTCCTATCAACACTGAACACCCCTCCCCCTACATCCCCCCCCCAATAAAAACACCTCCTACCACCACTATCCCCACAAAAAAAAAAGGCTGAAACCCCCTTCCCCCCTAAACAAAACAAAACTAATAATAAAAAAAATCAACAAATAATAAATCCCCCCTCCAAAAAATACCCCACCCCTACCTTCTAACGCCACGGCGAATGCAAGTCAACACAAAGAACAACCGGGTTCAATACGGGCCTGGCAGCGAAGCCCTTCGCACGCTTTCCGCGACTCTGGATCTCTGATTGCTTTTATTTTTCTCTGCAGATCCAGGCTTAGCAGGAACAGGTTGAGATGAGGGGGAGAGGAAGGAGGGAGGAGGGAGGAGGGAAGAGGGAGGAAGAGGGAGGAGAGGGAGGGTAGGAGATGGAAGAGGGAGGAGAGGGGAGGGGTAGGAGATGGAGGGAGGGAGGGGGAGGGAGGGGGGTAGGGGGGTAGGGAGATGGAGGGGAGGAGAGGGGAGGGGGAGGGGGGGTAGGGAGATGGAGGGGAGGGAGGGGAGGGGAAGGGAAGGGGAGAGGAAGGGGGAGGATGGGAGAGGGAGGAGGATGGGAGAGGGTAGGGGAAGGGAATACGGGAGAGGGAAGGGATAGGATGAGAGAGGGAGAAAGAGGGAGGGAGAAGATGGGAAAGGGGAGGGGGGAGAGACGGTAGAGGGGGTAGAGCGAGAAAGGGGGGCTGGGTAGGAGGAGGGAAGATTTGAGATTTGAAGTCGAGTGGTGGGTGGGGTGGAGGGAGGAGATCTTTTCACTGTGCCACTCTCTGCCTTGAAGAAGATCAGCGCCATTCTTTCCGTAAAAAAATATAACAACAACAATAACGCCCCGGGCCACGACTCGCTACGAACGGCGCTTTATCGTCTGGAGAAGACGCGACCCGACGCCCCCGCTTTGTTCCGACAGACTGGGAGGCCGAGCGGTACAAAATAAGAAATAATAATATATATATATATATATATATATATATATATATATATAGCTGTTAGCTTTTGGTGCTTATTGGATGGGTATAAAGTATGGAATGAACTCTGTAAGAATTGTATCACACTATATTCTTTTTTTTATGATTTATAACCCATGTATATGAGAATAAAATATAAATATGAAATATAAATATATCTGTATATGTTTATTAATAATATATAATCTATTTTATATATAAAAGTTTATTACTAGTATAGGTTTATGGCTATACAATATAAAATAATATAATATATGAAATAATACAATGTATGAAGAGCATGTTTTACATTTTTTCATACAGAAAAATGTAAAAAGAGGCTCAAATTGATTTTTTTTACGATTTCGAGCTCAAAATGACTTTTTCATACAGAAAAATGTAAAAAGAGGCTCAAATTGATTTTTTTTACGATTTCGAGCTCAAAATGACTTTTTCATACAGAAAAATGTAAAAAGAGGCTCAAATTGATTTTTTTTACGATTTCGAGCTCAAAATGACTTTTTCATACAGAAAAATGTAAAAAGAGGCTCAAATTGATTTTTTTTATATATATATATATATATATATATATATATATATATATATATATATATATAAACTGGCAATCACTAAACTTAGCATCAAATATTTGTCTACATCTTTTTTTTTCTCTCTCACTCTCTATCTCTTTCTCCTTTTTTTTTCCTTTTGATCAGACCTAAATCATTTTCGCCTCGTTAAGAAAATAACGAATCTAATGAATAAAATCCTTTTGTAGATAGGAATCTATATGAAGCCCTCGGTGGTCGCCAGCAGGGGAAAGGGGGGAGGGGAAAAAGGATAGGAGGATAGGAAGAGAGGATGAGGGTGGTGGGAGGGAAGGAGGGAGGGAGGGAAGGAGGGAGGGAGGGAAGGAGGGAGGGATTAGAACAGGGGAGAGGGAGGAGTAAATGGATGGAAGGAAGGAGGGAGAGGGGATGGAGGGAGAAAAAAAGAGAGAGGAAGAAATTGAGAGAAAAAGAGAGGAGAGAAAGGGGGGAATCAGAGAGGTGTGGAGACGGATGAGGAGAAGGATAAGATAGCGGGAGTGGAAAGCGAGAAAAAAAAGAGGGGGGAGGGTCAGAAAATAGGAGAGGGAGAGAGGTAGGAAGGAAAAGAGAAGAAGGCGTAGAAATAGTTGGAGAAGAGAGGAGGAGAGGAGAGGTAAGAATAGGAAATTGGAAGGAGGGAAGGAAGAAGAGGAGAGAAGGAAGAAAGACGATGGATATAGGAAAAAGAGGGAGAAAAAAGAGAAGAGGAGAGGGAGGAAGAGAAAAAAAATGAAGGGAAAGGTGGGAAAGGAGGAGAAAGAGGGAGGAGAAATGGAGGAAAAGGAGGGAAGAGATGGAGGAGAAAGGGGGTGAATAAAGGAAGTGAGGGTAAGAAAATGAGGGAAAGAATAGAGAAAGGGAGGGCGAAGAAATGGACAAGAGGGAGAAAGAGAGGAAAAAGAAGGAAGAGAGAGTTTGTCCGTGCGTGTGTGTGGGGGGAGGGGAGGAGAACGAGATGACAGGAAAGAAGAGGGAGGGGAGGAGTGAAGAGACGAAGGAAGGGGGGGAGTGAGGGGAGTGAGGGGGGGGGGGTAGGGAGCGAATACCCTCTCAGACATAGAAATAGCCTTCCCGGAGAGTCCTCCGCCGGATCCGATCTTCCGCTTCCTCGGTATGTTATCCATCCATTATTTCGTGATCCGGAAGGAATATTGCGCGACTAGCGAAGGGAAATGATGGAAGAGGGGAAAGGGGCAGGAGGGATGGTGGGAGGAAATGGGGGAGATGGAGGGGGGGTAGAAGGAGGGAAGGGAAGGAGGGGTTAAGGGGAGGAGGTGGGAGGGGAGAGAGGGGGAGGGGATAAGGGGAGGGGGAGAGAGGAAAAGGAGGGGAAGAGAAGGAGGGGAGGGAAGGGAAAAGGAAGAAAGGTATGGAGAAGGAGAGAGGAGGGAGAAACATAATGAAGACGGAGTGAGGAAGAGAATGAGAAGCAGAGACAGAAGAAAAAGAAGAAGAAGATGATGATGAAGAAGAAGGGAGAATACATAAAAAAGAAAATTAATAATAATAACAAGAAGAAGAAGAAGAAGAAAAGGAAGAGGAAGGGAGAATATATAAAAAGAAAATGAAGAAGAAGAAGAAAATGAAGAAGAAGAAGAATAGGAAGAAGAAGAAAGTAGACAAATACATAATAAGAAAATGAAGAAGACGAAGAAAAAAGAAAAACAAAAGAAAAACGAAGGAGAAAAGAAAGAAGAAGAAAAAGAGAAAAAGAAAAAAAGGTAGCCAAAAAAAAATAGAAAACAAAAATAAAAAAGTAATTTTGCTTCTGTGCATCCAGTTACAACACCCACCCCCCACACCCCCACCCCCTCCGTTCCCCCACCAACCCTCAGTCTGGGTCTAGGCGCGTTTAGGCGACGTGAAGACGAAACGCTTTTTGGTTCCCGAGCTTCAATACGACATGAACAGCTGGAAAAAATACTAAGTGGATCCTGTGTTCGGTGGGGGGAGGAGGAGGAGGAGGAGGAGGAGGAGGAGGAGGAGGAGGAGGAGGAGGAGGAGGAGGAGGGGGGGGGGGGAGGGGAGGGAGGGAGAAAGGAAGAGGAGATGAGGGGTGGGGGGAGGGGAGGGAGGGAAAAAGGAAGAGGAGAAGGGAGGGGGAGGAGAGAGAGAGGAGGTAATTAGGAGGGGGAAAGGAGAAGTAGGAGAAGGGAGGGGGGAGGGAGAGACGTGGGAGAAGAGGAGGAAGGCTTAGTAAGAAGGCGTCAACTTCACGTCGTATGGCCATCCTTCGAGGTCTGGCCATGTCTTATCATTTTTTTCATTCTTCTATCCATCCTTTTCCTCTTCCTTCTCATTACTTCATCCTCGTCCCTGCCTCATTTCTTCTTTTTTTTCTTTCTTTTTCTTTTTTTGTTTGACCTCATATCAGCTGGCCATCCTTTCATTTACACCATCCATGACTATCATGGATGACTATCTCAGACAACCTTACAACTATCCTAATGCCAACCTCGTGAGATTCTCATCAGTCAAAAGACCGCTCTCGGCGCCCGTGCGGAACTGACAAAAGACACGGAAACGAGTTACTTCCGGTATAGTTCGGCCAAATGTTTACATTTTGTTGGCCTCTTCTCTTGTCGCCACTTTGCCGCTATCAGAAGGCTCGTTCACTCACTCTAATGCTTTCTCTCTCTCTCGTTCTCGCTCTCGTTCTCGTTCTAATTCTCTCTCTCTCGCTCTAGCTCTAGCTCTAGCTCTAGCTCTCGTTCTCGCTCTCTCTCTCTCTCTCTCTCTCTCTCTCTCTCTCTCTAAACACACACACACACACACACCTGTTCCCTTCCCCGCCGCCGCTGGTTCGCCTCCCAGCGCGAGCTAAATATTCTCATTCCGACCTGGTACATCTTGCACATCGCAGAGCAGCGCGCGGCAACTGTTGGCATGATTTCTCGCTGCAGCCTAGCAAAGCTTAATTGAATACATCTGGCTATGCTCTCTGACCTGTTGCAAAGCACTATTGCGACACAGCACTGCACTTCGGCGACCTTCTGCAAGATAGACTCCTGTGGGTGAAAGACCCCCCCCCCCCCCCGTTCAATAAACATTCTGATTTACAAACACAAACAAATATAATATACATACATACATACATACATACACACGCCCACACATACATCCACGTCCACACACAACAAAACAGATCCACCCTTTCTCACCAGCGCCATAATCCATCACGACCCCATTATGTAATCTTCCCCCCACCCCCCACCCCCAAAAAAAGACCCTCAACCTAGCCCACTTTCCTCCCCCCTCCCCCCCTCCCTCCCCTCTCCCCCCTCAGCGCACTAATTCAAAACACGCCCCCACGATGTCCACGTGATGAACACTGCATCTTAGCCGATTTTTTTTCCCCTTCCGAGGTTCATACATCAGCGTCGGCGCAAAGGGGAGAGCATAAATCATCGCTCGCTCCTTCCTTGTTTCCCCTCAGACTCACTCACTCAGTCTCTCTCTCTCTTCCCTCATTCACACCCTCGCCTCACCTTCTCGCTTACCTCACGCACCCTTGATGCAAAAATGAAAATATTATTAAATGTTTTTTTAAAAAATCCCCCCTCCCCCTTTCTTTTCCGTGTGGTGGGTGAATGGGTTGGGTGGGTGGATGGATGGATGGATAGATGGATGGATGGATAGATGGATAGACAAGGTGATGGCTAGGCAGATATATGGTTAGATGGATGAACGAATGGATGTCCAGATAAATCAATCAATCGACAGAGGGTAGACAGACAGACTGATGAAGGGAAACAGAGAGATGGATGGAGACAATCAGAAAGACAGAGGAAACTGCCATTAGAGACCACACAGGAGAGGGAAAATACACGACCACGCGAACAAAGCTCGCTAATAATGCCAATCCCTTCCCACACTCCACCCCCTCCCTCCCACACCCGTCCAGCTTGACAATCTATAAAACAAGAGAGAGAGAGAGAGAGAGAGAGAGAGAGAGAGAGAGAGAGAGAGAGAGAGAGAGAGAGAGAGAGAGAGAGAGAGAGAGAGAGAGAGAGAGAGAGAGAGAGAGAGAAAGAGACAAAAAGACAAAAAGACAAAAAGACAAAAAGACAAAGAGATAGAGAGAAAGAGATAGATAGATAGATAGATAGAGAGAGAGATAGAGAGAGAGAGAAAGAAAAAGAGAAAGAGGGAAAGAAATAAAGAGAGAGAAAGAGAGAAAGAAATAAAGAGAGAGAGAGAGAGAGAGAGAGAGAGAGAGAGAGAGAGAGAGAGAGAGAGAGAGAGAGAGAGAGAGAGAGAGAGAGAGAGAGAGAGAGAGACAAAAAGACAAAGAGATAGAGAGAAATAGATAGATAGATAGATAGATAGATAGATAGATAGATAGATAGATAGAGAGATAGAGAGATAGAGAGAGAGAGAAAGAAAAAGAGAAAGAGAGAAAGAAATAAAGAGAGAGAAAGAGAGAGAGAGAGAGAGAGAGAGAGAGAGAGAGAGAGAGAGAGAGAGAGAGAGAGAGAGAGAGAGAGAGAGAGAGAGAGAGAGAGAATCGTGGGCGGAGGAGAGCCCGTCGTGCCCTCAGGACGGGCGGGCGGGCGGGTATAGGTGAACCGATCCCATCGCCGCCCAAGGAAACAAAGGCAAGCCAAAGTGACCTCTGGTGACCTAGGACACGAGGGCAGACGTTCGATGGAACGAGTGAACACAACGGGCGGGGAGGAAAGGGTTGCATCACTCGACGGAGGGACTGTGAGGGGGAGGGATGAGGGAGAGAGGGGGAAAACTAGAATGGAGGGTGAGAAGGGAGCAGGGAGAGAGAGGGGGGAGAAAGGAGGGAGGGAGGGAGGAAGGTGGGAGGAAGCAACGAGGGATTGAGGAAAGGAAGAGAGGGAGGGAAGTAGAGAAGGAGGGAAGGAGGGAGGGAAGGAAGGAAGGAAGGAAGGAAGGAAGGAAGGAAGAGAGGGAGGGAAGTAGAGAAGGAGGGAAGGAGGGAGGGAAGGAGGGAGGGAAGGAGGGAAGGAAGGAAGGAAGGAAGGAAGGAAGGAAGGAAGGAAGGAAGAAAGGAAAGAAAGAATTAAGAAACGAAAAGAATTAAGGAACGAAAAGAATTAAGGAAGGAAAGAATTAACTAAGGAAATAATTAAGGAAGGAAAGAATTAAGGTAAGAAAGGAAATAAGGAAGGAAAGAATTAAGGTAAGAAAGGAAATAAGGAAGGAAAGAAGGAAAGGAAGGAAAAGATAGCTTCAGAGAGAATCCACGGGAGGGAAGGAGTGAAGGGCAGAAAGAGTGAAGGAAGAAGTAGAGAGAAGTAAGAAGAACACGAGGGAGGCGGACGAGGGGCGAGAGTTAATGATGCTGGCTTTGTGAGGCTAGTATTGATAATCCATAATGACCAAGGGGCAGTAAGCCAGTGGCCCATCCGGATGTTTGTAGTGCTATTACTCTTAATATACAGTATATTTGTAGAGATGAAAGAAATGCCTGGGTGGACGGAAATGATGTCTGCACACTCTCCTTCGGTATGTCTTTGTTCATTTGTTTGGATAATGTTGTCTCTATTCCTCTTTTTTTTTCTTTTTCTTTTTTTTTTTCTTTTTTTTCTTCTTCCTTCTTCCTTCTTCCTTTTTCCATGTTCCATCTTCTCTCTCTCTCTCTCTCTCTCTCTCTCTCTCTCTCTCTCTCTCTCTCTCTCTCTCTCTCTCTCTCTCTCTCTCTCTCTCTCTCTCTCTCTCTCTCTCCATCCCCCCTTCGTTCCAATCTATCCTCTCATCACATTTCCTCTCCTGCCCTCGAGTCTCTAAGGCCTTTTGACGTCATCACCGGGTGACGTCATCTCCAGGTGACGCCATCATTGGATGACGTCATTAGGCAAAACACCTGAATGGCGTGACGGCGCTCTCACGCGTTTTCCTGGTACTGGATGACTCACACAAATAGGTCATCGTATAAAAAGCGCCGCGTTTACAGTCGTTCATCAAAAGATAAAGAGATAAAACAACAGGATAATGTCATTTCAAAATTTAGACACCCGATGTAATTACATCTTCAAACGGCCTCGAATGGCAGCGCAATCACATCACGAAGAAACACGAGTCGAGGGAATAAATGAGAACGACCGAGATCTCATCCACGTGTGAATGGGTGTCTGAAGCAGAGCGATCAGAGCGAGCAAAGCGAATGCTGAGCGAATGCAGAGCAAATGCAGAGCGAATGCAGAGCGAATACCGGAGGAACGTTTGCTACATAACGTCACCAGAGTGATCAGACCTGAGGAAAAAGTCGCAGGGAAAGTAAGCATAACATATAAAGCAACCCAGTGAGTCGTTCTGCAAAACCGACAGACATAAAGGGAATCTGCGATTCAAGCAGCGCGAGCAAGCCAGCAGACAGACAGATGCAAAGCATAAACCGGAAAGACCGTCGTAATCGCAAGCCTTAACAAGCCGTTCGCGCGAGGCCCGATGCACCTGATCCCTGCCGCCTGGGTTGACTCACGGATCGATGAGGCCGTAAACATGACAGGCGGTACTGCCGACCCGAACTCTCGTAAAGAACCGGCGGGGCAATTAACATCTCGCCTCCGACGACCATACCCAGGGAAGGAGGGAAAGAAAATACGGTAGGGGCATCAGCATAATATATCACCTCTTCTTTTATGACTCGCCTTGCCCTGGCTTAGTGAGGAAACGACCCAGGCAGACGGGCCTTCGCTAGCCTTCGATGCGACGGACGAAGGTCGAAGGTACTGTCGCCGCCCTCGCCTTTTTCTACTGTGGGTGTTCCTTCCCCTCTACTTCAAGGCATTTTACTCCCTCCGCTCGCTCGGATACAATACCGATCCGCAAACTGACTGTGCCCAAACGCGGAAGGGTAAATACGGGAAAGTACTTATCAAACAACCACTTCATGTTCCCCTTCCTTCCCCTCCTCTCTCGATGGGAATCTCATGTCGACTTGAAAAAGAGAGAGAAAACCGAGGGTCATGGAAGTGATGACACACGTTTTACTCCTTTGGTCTCTTATGTAGAAATATCCGAACCCTCCCTATACCCTCCTCCCACACCCATTCTTACCCTGTTTACCACAAATCCCTCCACCTCTTACCCCTCCTTCACCCCCCCCCCCCCCGCATCCAAACCACTCCAGCCTAACTCTTCCACCAGATCAGCGTACCTCAACCCTCTCTACAAACCAGTCTACCTTAACCCCCTCTCTAGACCGGCCTACCTTAACCTACTCCTCATCCAGACCCCCCCCCCCACACCTTTCAGACCAACCCACCTTAACCATCAGCGACCTCTGCCATGCGGACACTTAGAAACATGACCTCGTCAAAGGAATGGTACAGAAGCTTATTATTCGCTTTATTATTCGGTTCTCCAGAGACAAACAGAAAGGGGAGGAAGGCGAAGGAAAAACTCGGGGGGGTGGGGATTCTAGAGACTTAGGGGAGGCGGTTCTGTCCCCCTAACTATGCAATACATCGGTACTTCGTTCATCCCATATGCCGCTCTCCCACCTCCCCTAGAGACCGATTACAGATAACTCTCGCCCCTCGCTTCCCTTGCTAAGGATTCCGGTCTTCCCCTCTCCCTCCCCTAACCCACTCCTCTACCACCCCAACAACCTGCCCCCTTACCCCCTCCCCCTCCCCCTCCCCGTCTCCCTCTCCCTATTTCAATGGCCCATCTCCCCAAATGCCCCATCTTCTCACAGCCACTCCCTGCCCCTTCCCAAAGCCTTCCCTCCGCTACCCACACTCCCTCCCAACCCTTCCTACAGGCCTTAACTTCCTTCCTGCATTCCCTCCCGATCTCTTCTCACAGCCCCTAATGTCCTATCTTCCTTCCCTCTCCCTTCCCATCGCCCCCTCCATCCTCCCTAAAGCCATCTACCTCCCCTCTCCCTTTCCATAGCCAACTGCCTCCACCTCACCCTTTCCACAGCCACCTGC
>BOPN01000763.1:200000-215000 GCA_017312705.2 Penaeus japonicus
GGAGGAGGGGGCGGTAGTGTGGTGAGATGTGGTAAGATTTGGCATTGTGATGTGACGGGAGAAAGGGATGAAGAGGATAGGAGAGGGGAAGGAAGGAGTGGGAGAGGAGGTGAGGGGCGTAGGAGTGAAGTATGGTGAGGGGAAGGGAGGGGAGGGGTGGGGAAGTGAGTAGGGCAGGGGCTGGAGAGAGGAGGGTTAAAAGGAGTGGGGAGAGGTAGGGAAAGAGGAGGGGCTGCGAGGAGAGAAGAGAAGAAGAGGGGAAGAGAGGGGATGGTTCAGAAGAGGGAAGAGACAGAAAGAAAGGGAGAGAAGGGTTAATGGGAGACAGGGTGAAGTCACGAGAGAGCGAGAGCGAGAGCGAGAGAGAGTGAGAGAGAGAGAGTACATACCCGAGTACCCCCCCAAAAAAATACAACAAAACCAAACAGAAAGCAAACACCAAATGCAAACAACAACAGCAACAACGAACTTACTCTCACAGCCAAAGACAAAAGAAGGACAATGAGAAACACGGATCAGCGACGGCAATTACGCAGGACAAAGAGGTCCAGGACAGAGAACACCGCGCTAATGGAATCCGAAATGGTCCCTAGAAGAGGGACATTTTCCTCTCCCTTCTTTCTCTTTGCTTTCTTGATATAATATTTTTCGTGATCAATTAAAAACTATTTTTTCCCCGTTTTTTTTTTTTTTTTTTTTTTTTTTTTCTATTCCTTTGCTTCCTTTTGGGGTTTCTCCAAGATCTGTGACTGACCTTGTTGCTTCCCTCCTTATTACTACTTCTGCTTCGTTCCCTTTCCTCCTCTCTATCTCTATCTCTCTCTCTCTCTCTCTCTCTCTCTCTCTCTCTCTCTCTCTCTCTCTCTCTCTCTCTCTCTCTCTCTCTCTCTCTCTCTCTCTCTCTCTCTTTCTCTCTCTCTTTCTCTCTCTTCACCCCTTTCCTTTCTACTACCTCCTCTCTCCCTTCCCTTCCTTCCCTCCCCTTCCCTTCCCTTCCCTTCCCTTCCCCTCCCCTCAGACTCACCCCCTCTCCTTCCCCCTCCCCTCCCCTCAAACTTACCCCCTCTTCCTCCTCTTAGAATCACCCCCTCTCCCTCTCCCTCTCCCCTCCCCTCCCCTCAGACTCACCCCCTCTCCCTTCCCCTCAGACTCACCCCCTCTCCTCCCCTCAAACTCACCCCCTCTCCCTCCCCCTTCCCTCCCCTCAGACTTACACCCTCTCCCTTCACCTCCCCTACCCCTACCCCTCCCCTCCCCTCAAACTCACCCCCCTCTCCCTCCCCTTCCCTCCCCTCAAAGTCACCCCTTCCCCTTCCCTCCCCCTTCCCCCTCCCCCCCCTCCCCTACCCTACCCCTCCCCTACCCCACCCCCAGCCCTCCTTAATTCCCCCGTCTCCGGCCCGAGGCGTCACCTTCCACCTGAGCGGCGGGTAACGTGTTAAGTCCGGGCGTCTTACTACGTCTTTGTTTTGACTTACAAGATTTCCGACTCGACCATCCGGCGTGAGGAAGACTCTTTTCTCTTCTTTTTTTTTTTTTTTCTTTTTTTTTTTTTCTGAAACTTTTATCCTCCTCCTTGTCTTCTTGTCTGGCTGGCTGTCTAATATGTGCATATTTTTTTTCGCTCTTTTTTATTCTTCCCCTTTTACTCCCCCCTCTTACATTCTCTGGTGTTTTTATTCCTGCACTTGTTCTCCCTTTCTCTCTTTTACTCTCTCACTTCCTCCTCCCTCCTATCCCCCTCCCCCTGCCCTCTACTCCTCTTCCCATTCCAATACACTTTTCCTTTTCCAATTCCTTATGCAGTTCCCTCCACCCATCCTACTTCCTTATCGCTTTCTAGCACTTTCACTCCCTCTCTTATCTCATTTTCCCACTTCCCTCTTCTCCTTCCTCTCGCACTCCCCCCCCCCCCCCCTTCCCTCTTCCTTCCACCCTTCGCCCCGCCACTTCTTTCTTCTTCTCCCACTCCTCTGAACTTCCCTCTGCCTCTCTCTCTCTCTCTCTCTCTTCCTTCTCCCCTTCCCCCTCTCCCTCTCGCTCTCTCTCCCCCTTCCCCTCCCAATCCCCACTCCCCCTCCCCTCCCCTCTCCCTCACTCTCTCCCTCTCCCCTTCCCTCCCTCCTCCCTTTCACCCACCCTCTCCCTTTCCCCTTCTCCCTCCCCCTCCTGATTAATTTTAATATCCGCCTTCCGTGCGCCGTTAATTTCTCACGTGTAATTTCTTCTTTGTTCCCTGGGGAGACCGCGTACTCCTGCGTGGAGGGACGGGTGTCACCAGCTCCCTTGCGAGGAGGCTTGGTCTCGTCCCCTGTTTACTCTCTTCCTTATTCTCTTCCTCTTCCCCTGCTGCGGCTTCTTTTGATTTCTCTCTCTCTATCTCTATCTCTATCTCTATCTCTATCTCTCTCTCTATCTCTATCTCTATCTCTATCTCTATCTCTATCTCTATCTCTATCTCTCTCTCTATCTCTATCTATATATATATATATATGTATATATATATATATATATATATATATATATATATATACATATATATTTCTCTATCTCTATCCCTATTACTATCTCTTGCTTCTTCTCTAAAATCACCCAGTTTTTTTTTCTCTTTTTCTTTAAACCGATACACCAACTGACTTAACCTCCCTCCCTCGGGCCGCAATTATCCACACCAATAATCTTTGTAGACCGCGGTCTAGCTGACGCTTGCACACGCAGACACGCACACAAGCGTACACACACACACACGCACACACACACACACACACACACACACACACGCACACACACGCACACACACGCATACACAAGCACACACACGCATACACAAGCACACACACGCATACACAAGCACACACACACACACAATCCCTCCCACCCCCTCCCAAGCATCCAAATCCCGAAATAGAGCATACGGAAGCAAAGCACTACATGTGGAAAAGGTGGATCACTACCTCTATTTCTTTCCTTTTTCTTTTATGCCTCAACCCCCCTACACCATCCTCCTTTTCTCCCCTCCTCCCATCCTCCCCCTCCCCCGCGACCGCTCCTCTCCCGTGGCCTCGCTAATCCACCCTCCACTTCCCCTATCCACGCGGGGTTGACTTTTTTATTGAGTCTTAATATTTAACTTTGCCTTTCGTCCTTTCAGCAAGGAGATTTTTATTTTATTTATTTTCTTCTATTTTCTCCGATCTTGTATGTTTGTTTGAGTGTGTGTGTATGTGTGTTCGCGCATTCGTCGTTCGTGAATATAAACACACACAAACACAAACAAAAACACAAACACAAAACACACACACACACAAAACACACATAAGCACAAACACACTCTCTCTCTCTCTCTCTCTCTCTCTCTCTCTCTCTCTCTCTCTCTCTCTCTCTCTCTCTCTCTCTCTCTCTCTCTCTCTCTCATGTCCTCTTTTACCCTCCTCCTCCAGTTCATCTTCCTGCTCAATCTCCCTCCGACCCAAATATTGGTCCAATAAAATAACGATTTCCCTAAAGCACCGCCAGTCATGTGCTCAATCTGGCACAGAGAGTAAGCGAGCAAGAGAGCGAGAGAGAGAGAGAGAGAGAGAGAGAGAGAGAGAGAGAGAGAGAGAGAGAGCAAGAGAGCGAGAGAGACAAAGAGAGGCAGAGACAGAGAAACAGAGAGAAAGAGAAGGAGGTGGACGGATAGACAGATATAGAGAAGATGGAAAGAGATGAGAACTAAAAAGGAACTAAAAATAAAGGGAACAGAGCGATACAAAATGATTTAGACAAACACACAGACGTCCAAACGAGATAACAGTAAGCCCTAAATATATACAATAATACCTAATACAACAAAACAATGAAACAATATATAAACACGGACAAAAAAAAAACAATACAAAAAGAATAAAAAACAGACGGACGAAGATAAATAAAAATGACTAAGAAAAAAAAAGTCTTCAATCAAGTTCCACGCCTCTTCGATCGTCGAAACACCCCCTGCCCATTGCCCTACCCCCACCCCCCCACACACCCTGATTGTGATCTCGCGTGGCAGGGTACTACTACAGGTACAGCTACCGGGGAGGGGGGGGGGGAGGTCGAGCGAGCCAGCTGGGAGAGGGACGGATGTGTGTGTGTGTGTGTGTGTGTGTGTGTGTGTGTGTGTGTGTGTGTGTGTGTGTGTGTGTGTGTGTGTGTGTGTGTGTGTGTGTGTGTGTGTGTGTGTGTGTGCGTGTGTGTGTGCGTGTGCATGAATATGAATATGTATGTACATATGTATGGACATGCGTGTGCGCGCACGCGTTAGGGAAGAACATAAGATTAGGGCAACCGCGGGCGGCACGGGACAGAAAGCAGAGTAACGAGAGGATACAGCATAAGAGGTTCTAAATGACCACTCCCCCTTCCCATCCCTCTCTCCCTCCCACGTCTCATCCAACCCCACCCAACCCCTATCTCCATCCCTACCCCTTCCCCTTCCCCTTCCCCATCCCCATCCCTACCCCCCATCCCCATCCCCATCCCCATCCCCAGCACACCCATACCCTGCTATACCATCCATCAGCGAGTGTCGGGCAAATTAACGCTGGATCCACTGTTGGGGCTTGATGGAGGAGGCGCTGCTATGGGTCCCCGCGGCTCCTTCCTCTGGTCGCGTGCGTAGGTTGAGAGCGAGGGAGAGGGAGAGGGAGAGAGTGAGTGTGGGGAGAGAGAGAGAGGGGAAAAGGAGGGAGAGAGTGAGTGTGGGGAGAGAGAGAGAAGGAAAAAGGATGGAGAGAGAGAGAGAGGGGGGAAAAGGATGAAGAGAGTGAGTATGGGGAGAGAGAGAGAGAGGGGAAAAGGAGGGAGAGAGTGAGTGTGGGGAGAGAGAGAGAGGGGAAAAGGAGGGAGAGAGTGAGTGTGGGGAGAGAGAGAGGGGGGAGAAGGAGAGGGGAGAAGGAGAGAAGGATAGAAGGAGAGAAGGAGAGAGAGAGAGAGAGAGAGAGAGAGAGAGAGAGAGAGAGAGAGAGAGAGAGAGAGAGAGAGAGAGAGAGAGAGAGAGAGAGAGAGAGAGAGAGAGAGAGAGAGAGAGAGAGAGAGAGAGAAAGAGAAAGAGAAAGAGAGAGAGAGAGAGAGAAAGAGAGAGAGAGAGAGAGAAAGAGAGAGAGAGAGAGAACGAGAGAGAGAACGAAAGAGAGAGAGAGAACGAGAGAGAGAGAGAGAGAGAGAGAGAGAGAGAGAGAGAGAGAGAGAGAGAGAGAGAGAGAGAGAGAGAGAGAGAGAGAGAGAGAGAGAGAGAGAGAGAGAGAGAGAGAGAGAGAGAGAGAGAGAGAGAGAGAGAGAGAGAGAGAGAGAGAGAGAGAGAGAGAGAGAGAGAGAGAGAGAGAGAGAGAGAGAGAGAGAGAACGAGAGAGAGAACGAGAGAGAGAGAGAGAGAGAGAGAGAGAGAGAGAGAGAGAGAGAGAGAGAGAGAGAGAGAGAGAGAGAGAGAGAGAGAGAGAGAGAGAGAGAATGAAAGCAAATAAGAAGGCGAATGAGAGCGAGAATGTCAAATCCATAATTGTGTGCCTGCGCCCCCGCACGTGGGTTCCCGACAAGGAGTAGAAATCTGAAGAGGAGGAAGTAAGGGGAATATGACACACACAGAGGGTCATCGGTGGCCGAGGGAAAGGCACAGTGTGAAAGGTGAAAGGTGACTGTGGGAGCAGGAGGAGGAGGGGAGGGGGGAAGGAGGAGGAAGAGCAGGAGGTGGAGGTGGTAGGAGGAAGGAGGAGATAGGAGGAGGAGGAGGGGGTAGTAGGTGGAGGAAGAGATAGGAGGAGGAGGAGGAGGGGTAAGAGGAGAAACGATAGGAGGAGGAGGAGCAGGAGGGGGTAGGAGGTGGAGGAAAAAAAGGAAGAGATAGGAGGGGAGAGAGAGAGAGAGAGAGAGAGAGAGAGAGAGAGAGAGAGAGAGAGAGAGAGAGAGAGAGAGAGAGAGAGAGAGAGAGAGAGAGAGAGAGAGAGAGAGAGAGAGAGAGAGAGAGAGAAGGAGAGAGAGAGAGAGAGAGAGAGAGGGAGAGAGAGAGAGAGAGAGAGAGAGAGAGAGAGAGAGAGAGAGAGAGAGAGAGAGAGAGAGAGAGAGAGAGAGAGAGAGAGAGAGAGAACTAGAAGAAAATAAAGTTAGAGTAAGGGAAAGAGGAAGAAGTTTAATCACACGGATAATGGTGACGGAAGAGCAACGAAACGAATCCGACCGGAACTTTCGCGATCAATCCGTGTTTCGTGAACGTAGAACTGAATTAACGGACATGCACGCATGCACGCATACACACACATACACACACGCACGCACACACACACACACACGCAGAGTGGGAGGGAGGGATAGGGAGAGGGAGTGGGAGTGGGAGTGGGAGTGGGAGAGGGAGAGAGAGAGAGAAATTTGGATCGCAGGTTTGACTAAGGATGCATCGCGGTCATGGTTGGCGACGGAAGACGCTGAAAGGCTTCGAGGGAGGAGAGGCAAAACACGAAGGAATCACGCGACGAATAAAATAAAGAAGAAGAAGAAGAAGAAGAAGGAAAAGAAGCTGATGTAGAAGGTGAAGAAGAAAAAAATAAGAATAAGAAAAAAAAACATCAACCGTCCTTTTAACTTGAATAATTTTGCCAGCAATATAAATCATAATAATAACTCTCGAAAATACATAGCACAAACATCAAACGCACTTTCAACCATAACAATTCTTCCACAAAGAAACAACAACCGAAACTCCCGCAAATAAACAATACAAAATGCAATGCCCCCCCCGCCCCAAACAAACAAAAGCTAAGCACGGCGCCTGCGATCGTGCGTGACCCAATAAGCATCTCGGACGCCCACGCGAAACTGCCCTATCTCGCCGTGTCCTTGCCTTTGCGGCCGATCTGACGGGCATATCGAAAGGAAACATGAGGAAGTCACTTCTCCTGTTTTCTCTCTCTCTCTCTCTCTCTCTCTCTCTCTCTCTCTCTCTCTCTCTCTCTCTCTCTCTCTCTCTCTCTCTCTCTTTCTCTCTCTCTTTCTCTCTCTCTCTCTCTCTCTCTCTCTCTCTCTCTCGCCTTCGCCTGCCTTCGCTCTCGCCTCGCTCTCGCTCTCGCCTTCGCCTCGCCTGCTCGCTCTCGCTCTCGCTCTCTCTCTCTCTCCTCTCTCTCTCTCTCTCTCTCTCTCTCTCTCTCTCTCTCTCTCTCTCTCTCTCTCTCTCTCTCTCTCTCTCTCTCTCTCTCTCTCGCTCTCTCGCTCTTTCGCTCTATCTCTCTCTCCTTCTCTCTCTCTCCTTCTCTCCCTCTCCCTCTCCCTCTCTCCTTCCTTCTCTCCCTCTCTCCCTCCTTCTCTCCCTCCTTCTCTCCCTCTCTCCCTCCTTCTCTCCCTCTCTCTCCCTCCTTCTCTCCCTCTCTCTCCCTCCCTCCCTCCCCCTTCCCTCTCTCTTGGGAAAAGTCATGGGCAATGAATAATAATAGAATAAGGGAGGAGGAGGAGGAGGAGGAGGAGGAGGAGGAGGAGGAGGAGGAGGAGGAAGAGGAGCAGGAGGAAGAGGAGGAGGAAGAGGAGGAGGAAGATGAGGAAGAGAAAGAAGAAGAGGAGGAGGAAGAGGAGCAGCAACAGGAGGAATGATAGGAATGAAAACTGTAGACGAGAAAGTAAATCACAAAATAAGCAATCCTTCGATTGGAAATAGAAATAGAGACAATCAAAATTACAGACGAAAGGAAAGTAGGTAAAAAAAAAAATCAATCCCTTGATTAATAGACCACTAATGAAAGCAATTGCAACCGCCGACTCCCCCGCGCCTTCAAGAGGGAGAATGCAATCTATTCCTCGGCCAGGTGCTTATTAAGTCTTTCCATTTCCCTCACCCTCATTTTTCTCCTTTCCCTTTTCGGCCTTACTTCCATTCTCTCTTATGTGTTTTTTTTTGTTGTTTTTTTCTTGTTCCTAATAGCTCAGTGTGTCTAACCTTCGTTTCCAAGATTCTTTCCTTCCGCGTTTATCGTTTTCGTCTGCCGTAATCTTTTTTCTTTCTTTTCATTGTGTTTTTTTCTATCTATCTCTCCGTCTCTCTTTCACAATCTTCACTCTCCATTTGTCTCTCCACCTCTCTCTGACCATGCCTCTCTCTCCCACCATCCCTCTCTCTCCTTCAACCCCCCTCTCCCTCTCCCCCTCTCCCCTCTCTCCCTCTCTCCTTCTCTCTCCCTCTACCCCTTCTATCCCCTTTCACTATTCCCCCTCCCTCTCCCCCTCTCCTTCTCCCCCTCTCTCCTTCTCTCTCCCTCTACCCCTTCTATCCCCTTTCACTATACCCCCTCCCCTCCCCTCTCCCCCCTCAACCATAAACCGATCCCCACCAAATCCACCAGTCTCCTTCATCCCCTTCATCGCCCCCGTCAGCGCCTTCTGTCCTTCGTCGTCAGCGAGAATCGAGTGAGAATCCCGAGAGAATCCCGAGAGAATCCCCCCGGAAAGGCTAATGCACCTCGCCCCTCGGCCACTTTCTTCAGTGCACTCCGGATTCCCACTCAAGTCCCCTTCGGTCCTCGCCACTCACTCGGGAGAAGATAATCATCGTGTGCGTGTGTGTGTGTGTGTGTCGGGGTGGGGGCGGGGGAGGGGGAGGGAGGGTGCTGAACGGATGCTGAGGAACGGAGGAGGAGGAGAGATTATTTCAAAGGCAGGAAAATGTAATGTTTATGGAGTGGGTGGAAGAGAGGGTGGAGGGAAAGGATGAGGAACACGGCGAGGAGGAGGAGGAGGAGGAGAATGAGGAGGAGGAGAATGAGGATGAGAGAATGAGGAGGAGGAGGAGGAGGAGAGTGAGGAGGAGGAGGAGGATGAAAATGAGAATGAGGAGGAGGAGGACGTGAAGGCGGAGGAAAAGGTGGAAAGGGAAAAGGAGGAGGAGGAGGAGGAGGAGGAGAAGGAGGAGGAGGAGGGAGAAGAGGAGGGGGAGGAGGAGGAAGATGAGAATGAGGAGGAGGAGGACGTGGAGGCGGAGGAAAAGTGGAAAGGGAAAAGGAGGAGGTGAAGTAGGAGGAGGAGGTGAAGTAGGAGGAGGAGGGAGAAGAAGAAGGAGAAGGAGGAGGAGGAGGAGGAGGAGGAGGAGGAGGAGGAGGAGGAGGAGGAGGAGAAGAAGAAGGGAAGGAGCAGAGGAGACGAATATGAAGAGAAGGGAAGGAAGAGGGAAAAGGGGGAAGAGAGAGAGCGAAGGCTCAGGTGTTCGCCCAGCGATATTCTCCTTAACTGCTCCTCTAGACCCAATTACCTCCATGGAAGAGGGATATTTAATGACACGCTCCCCTAAAACCTACTTCACTTAAGACCACACAAAAATTCACGCAATGGATAACAATTCCGAATAAGCCACCCCCTTATAACCGATAAGTAAAATGCAATATCAATAAACGAATTACATCATTCACATCTGCTTTCTTCGATACGAAATACTGTGAGTTTGCAAACAAGACGTCAGTAATTCAGATATACACAGTATGTTTTGAATCTCTTACTGACTAACTTGATTTCATTCACCTGCGATAAACGTAATGATCACTGACTAATAAAAAAATCAATCAACAGGCCATAAAAAAAAAACACAAAAACACTATCAAGTCACCAGAGTAATGCTCAACCACTCAGCATACTTTAAATCCTCAAGCCACGGATAATGCCCAAGACATGCTTGAAATCGCAGACCACAAACAAGCCACAAAATCAACAGAAAACAACAAAAAAGCAAAAGCACAGAGCCCCAAACCCATCACCAGGCCCCAGCAACACCACAGAGCACCAATCCATCACCAGGCCACAGCCGCCCCACAGAGTACTAATCAATCAGCAGGTCACAGCCACACTGCAAAGTACCAATCAATCGGGCGCACCAACTCCATTGCAAACACGTCAGAATCTAAAAATAGCAACACCCCCTGGGGCCACTGCCACGTCGGGCACGAGCGATACCAGCCTATGTGTCGAACGAGGGAAAATCGAGGTGTGGGGAGAGGGGGTGGGAGAAGGGGTGGTGAGAAGGGTATAGTGAATGGGGTGAAAGGGAGAGGGGTGGGGAGACGGGGAGAGGGATGGGGAGACGGGGAGAGTAAGCGGGGTAAAGAGGAGAAGGGTGGGAAGAAGGGGAGAGTAAGCGGCGTGTGGGAGATAGGGGGGGGGGGTGAAGGGGACGGAAAGGTAGGAGAGGGGAAATGAGAGGGAAATGTAGAGAGAGAGTAGGTGAGGGAGCGACGGGTACGAGGACGCGCGCAGCTGTGTCATCTCCCTCTGTTACGGATTGATGCGTCATGTTGCAAGGATTCTCCTCGTGCAACCCGTGAGTCAGTCCCGTGGGAGTGCAGATACAAAGAGCGCTATATTTAGAACACCCGCGAGACTCAAATAGCACAGCATATCATTAATATGTAATGAGCAAGGCAACAGAGTTAAGCCGTTGCATATTTCGTCTATCTGAAGGAAGCTGAAAAGTACGAAGAACAATGATATCCTTAGCTTATTCTTCCTATTTCTCGAAAACCCTCGATTGAACAAAGAGATCCGATAATAAAAAAAAGAAAAAACGAGTGATAACATTGTTGATATGAACAATGCCAGATGTATTCGGTTTTGTCCAAACAGAGAGGACTAATTTTACACGCAACACTCCCCTGCCTGCGCTCGGATTCCCTCCAACGCAAATATACAGGACGGATAAAAATACAGTTCTTAAAAAAACAACTTTGGATCCACAGTGAATCTGCCTAATAGCATCTTGCTTTTTCTCATAATTCACTGACATCTGACCCAACTAAATGCTTCAGTGAGGATGTGCGTCTCTGTGTACATGGTGGGGAAGGGGAGGGGGGGAGGGGAGGCATAAGGAGAGGGATAGAGAGAGGGAGAGAGAGAGAGATAGAGATAGATAGATAGATAGATAGATAGAGAGAGAGAGAGCGTGTGTATACGCACGTGTATGTGCGTGTGCGTATGCGTGCGTGTGTGTATGTTCGTATACGTTTGTGAGTGTGTGTGTGACTATGTGCGTATGCGTGTGTGTGTGTGTGCGCGCGCTCACGTAGCCTCGGTTAATGTTCAATTTACAAGTGTGCGTCTACACCCTCTGTGGTTCATGGTTAGTACCCGCACGTACAGGCGACCGAGCGCACAGTGCATGCAAATGAGGTCGCTGCCCTACGCCTACATCCTACATGCGCTAAATTAAAGTGACTGAGACATCATGACACGCCCCTAGCTTCTAGATATCCTTCCCCGACAGGCCATCCTTCCTCCCACACGTCTTTTACCCCTCTTCCCTCTCCTTTAGCTCCCCTCCTCCCTCCCCCTGTCCATTATCAACCCAGACGTTTAAGCCTTTCAACATCTGACGGCAACTTTGAGCTACTGACTCTAACCTGGTTGACTCAGGAGCGAAAGGCCGGTCATATATGCTAAAGATAATGGACATTTTTCTTTCATTGAGACTTTTTCTACAAAGTTATTCTATATGTTACACCACATTTACGAGTAGAGAACAAATTCCTTGCCCACTTTGTCGTGTAAATATCTATTTTTAGCTAAAGTTTACTCTAGCATTTATTCTATGAACGAAAGTCCGGTCGTGTAGTCAACGTTACAATAAAACAGGTAAAGTAAAGATGGAAATAGCTAGTAGAGGAAAAAAAAGTAAACAACAAGAGGAGTAAACATGTAATGAGCAACAAAACAAGTAAAATCGCAAGTAGAGTATGGAGCTAATACAGGAAACAAAGAGAAAGTAAACAAGTATAGAGCAAGGTTAATAGAATAAAGAAGTAAAAAGGAAGTAAAGTAAACAATTAAATAACAACTAAAGTAAACAAATAAAAGACAAGTAGAGTAAACAATTATACAACAAATAACCAAGTGAATAATAAAGTAAACAAGTCGAGAGCAAGCAAAGCCCAAACAAGTAAGCAACCGTCGGTGCCTGAATAGAGAGAGAGAGAGACACTGCTGCCAAGCGAGACATAATAACACACTGGTATAGTACAGTGTGTGTGTGTGTGTGTGTGGAGAGAGAGAGAGAGAGAGAGAGAGAGAGAGAGAGAGAGAAGCACGTACACGAGGAGCATACCAAGAGACCACAATTATTTTTTTGTGATGAATAGCCTAACCAGGGAGAGAGAAAAAAAATCTAATAGCAAAAAGGAAATAAAGATAATGGAAACAGAGGTACGTTATGAGCTCCATAAAAATGCTATCGCTGGAATGTTTTTCGTTATGGAGAAAGTGAATAGCGCTTGCATAGGCCACAAAAATTGATGGCTGATAAGCAAGAAATAAACCCTATTGATGAAGTTAGTTTATCTTTTCATACGCTACCCTAGACTCACAAGACTTTACAGTTTAAATATCGCAAAATAAACAACAACTATTACCTACAAAAGAATGCATATACCACTCTGGGAAAGACCATCACGTTGGGGAAACGCCATTTCCTGGGTCGTTGAAAATGAGTCTCTGCAGATTTCCATCGCTAACGCACAAGGCTGACAAGGTTCTGTAAATGTCACGGGCAAACCGAACTTCCCGACAGGACACTATATTGCCATTACGTCGCGTTTTCTTTACGATGGTGATAAAAGCAGATTTGTGAGTCATCCTGAGGAAAGACGTATTCTATTCTATCACTGGAAGTTAGTGCATAAATAAAAAATGTTTAGCAACCTGTACAAAAGAGAACAAAACGGTATATTTTGTCAAATGTTTGTTATAAAGCGACTGAAACTGCAACGCATATGATATAGTGAAATATGGCAGAACACCCCCGTAGATTTTATCACTGATTCGGTCTTTTTTAAAATCATTGATTTGGTCTAAAAAAAGTTAAAAGAACTTCGCTTCACTAGCAAATACAACCTTGCATTTTTATTTTTGGCCGGTTAAGTATTCAATTCGTACTTAGGACTGCTCAAAACTATACATCAACTTAAATAAAGACCACCCATAAGCGAATAGACTCTACGGCCGTCTCACAAACCCAAACCGATTTAATGCTATAAATGCCACAAATGATTTCATATCACATTAAATGATCACATATCCCATAATGCATAAGAGCACAGACGCTGAAAAAAACGAAGGCTTAACAAACGATAAAACAATGAACGACACAAAAATGCCAATGAGACAAAGAAAAAAAGAAAAAAACTTTAGAAGCCTGGGAGATGCCGACGAAAAAAGTCTTTACGACAATGAAAAGCACATCAAACATCATACCTTGTAAAGAAGCGCTTTCTCTCTTGTCTTCAGAATTCGCGGTCCTAACACTTTTAAGAGATGCTTTGTTTTCTTTCTCTCTCTCCTTTTCTCTCTCTCTTTATTTCTATATTTTCTCTTTCTCATATATATCTGAACAGAACGCGCGTGTGAGTGAGTGAGTGAGTGAGTGAGTGAGTGAGTGAGTGAGTGAGCGAGTGAGTGAATGAATTAAAGGATGAATTAATGAGCGAATGAATGAGAGAGAGAGAGAGAGAGAGAGAGAGAGAGAGAGAGAGAGAGAGAGAGAGAGAGAGAGAGAGAGAGAGAGAGAGAGAGAGACAAAAAAATGAGAAAGTAAAGGAGAGAAAGAAAGAGAGAAGGCACACGGTAAACTATTTCGGCCTCATACAGCAATAACCAACTGCCTTGTAATTTCCTGTACTCCATCACCCTTTTCAAGGTTATCACGAAGTCTCATTTTTATTTTCCTTCTTCTTCTTCTCCCTCGTCATCCTCTTCATCGTCGTCATTACCCTCTTGTGCCTCCCTTCCCTCCTCTGCCTCCTCCTCCCCCTCTCCCACACCCTCTTCCTCCTCCCTCTCCTCGCTTTAAAAAACTTTTTATTAATCCTACACTAACTACGTAGGATTTTTCGCTCGATGTGAATTCAAAAGAAAGGAAGGAAGGAAGGATAGGGGAAGAACGGAATACGTAATAGGGAGAGATGCCGAGAATGATAAATAATGATAATATTAATATCAGCTATAATAATGATAATGATAATAATAATGATTATTATTATTATTATCATAATAATTACCAACATTATTATTATCATTATCATCATCATCCTCATCATCTGATATCGTCATCATCATCATAATAATAACAATGATGATAAAAGTAATAAAATAATAATAATAAAACAAATAATAATACAAATGATAATAGTAATAAAAAATAATTTTCATCATCATCATCACTATCAATAACATTAATATCATCAAGATTATGATCATCATAATCATCATTATCATTACCATTATTATCATCATCATTATCGTCACTATCATTATAATCATCATTATCAGTGCTATCTTTATCATCATTACTATCAATAGAAGTAGTAGCAGTAGCAACATTATCATCATTTCTTCGAGATAGACAAGTTTCCCTTCGCTGATCTTTTATTTCTCCCCGATTCCCGCCTACCTATTTTGCTTTCTCACGTTCTTTGTTTCCTTTCCCCTTCCATTCGTCCCTCAAATCTGGCCTCCACGGAATCTTTATGGCTTTCATCCCATTGCTAAGCCTACTTGTCTGTCTGTCTGTCTGTCTGTCTGTCTGTCTGTCTGTCTGTCTGTCTGTCTGTCTGTCTGTCTGTCTGTCTGTCTGTCTGTCTGTCTGTCTGCCTTTCTGCCTGCCTGTCTGTTTTCTGCCTACTCCGTCCGTCTGTCCCCCCCTTCCCTCCCTCCCTCCCTCCCTCCCTCCCTTTCTCCCTCCCTCCCTTCGTTACTTCCTTCCTTCTCTCCCTCACTCCCCCTTCCCCCCTCCCTCCTTACTTTCTTACTTTCTTTCTTTCTTTCTTCCTTCCTTCCTTCCTTTCTTTCTTCCTCCTTCCCACCCTCCCTCCCTTCCTCCCTCTCTCCCTTCGTTACTTCCTTCCTTCTCTCCCTCCCTCCCCCTTCCCCCCTCCCTCCTTACTTTCTTACTTTCTTTCTTTCTTCCTTCCTTCCCTTTCTCTCTTTCTTTCCATTTTTCACTCCCTCTTTCCACATTCTTTCACCCTATTC
>BOPN01000763.1:217500-220000 GCA_017312705.2 Penaeus japonicus
CACTCACTCTCTCTCTCTCTCTCGCTCTCCCCTCTCGCTTTTATGGACTCCGTCGCATTCCATTTGATTTCCGATTGCCTTCCTGACTGCGGTTTCGGCTTACCCTCCTTTTTTTCCCTCCCTCCTATCTCCCCTGTCTTCCTATCCGTTCCTTCCCTCCCTTTCCTCTCCTAGCCTTCCCCTCCTACTCTAACTACCTCGTCTTCCCCTCCCCCCTTTACTTTGCCTTCCCCTCCTCCCTTTACTTCGCCTTCCCCTCCTACTCTATCTACCTCGTCTGCCCCTCCCCCCCTTACCTCGCCTTCCCCTCCTCCCTTTACTTCGCCTTCCCTCCTCCCCCCCTACCTCCCCTTCCCTACCCGAGAGAGACGGGGAGAACAGGCGATGAATTCCACAAAGTACGGCGAAACATGACCTCTCACACACGCGTCCCTAACCCCCCTACCCCCTCCCCCTACTTCTAGCGACATGTCAAAGAATTAGGGAGGGGGGGGGGGGAGACATGATAAAAATAACTTCCTGCTCCAGTTTCATCCAGGGTATAGCTTTGCCATCCTCTTTAGCCCCTGCCGTTACTCCCTGGCCCTCTCTTTGTCCTCCGCTCCCTCTCTCTCTTTCCCTCTCCTTCTCTCTCTCTTCCCGACTTCCCACTCTTTCCCGATCCCTCTCCCTTTGCTTCCCTCTCCCGCTCCCCCTCTCCCTCCCTTTTCCCTTCCTCCTCACTATTTCCATCTCCCTTACCCATTCCCTCCCCCTCCCCTCCCCTTTTCCCTAACCTCTCCCTTTCCCTCTCTCTCTCCCTCTTCCTCTCCCTCTCCATCCCCCTCTCCCCTTTTCCCTTCCCCTCTCTCTCTTCTTCTCCCTCTCCCTTCACCTCCCTCTCCCTCCACTTACCTCTCCCCCTCCCTTCCTCTCAACCTCAACTCTCCCACCCCACCCCCACCTCCCCTACCAGCGCAGAGAGCAAGAACGGGGGTCTCTCTCTCTCTCTCTCTCTCTCTCTCTCTCTCTCTCTCTCTCTCTCTCTCTCTCTCTCTCTCTCTCTCTCTCTCTCTCTATCTCTCGGATCCAAATTTTCTGATGTCAAAATTCCAAAACCTCACGACCTCCAAAACCTCGAAGATCTGCGAGACTTCCCCGAGGCTATTCTCTCGTCTTCTCTGGGGATGCTGCTACTTCGTGTGGGAGATAAGAGGGAGAAAAATGACAAAAAAAAGGGAAAAGATACATTCAAAGCGCTTCGAGAGAGGGGAAGAAAGGAAGAAAAAAGAAAGAAAGAAAGAAAGGAGATAAAGAAAGAAAAAAAGAGAAAGATAATGAGAAAGAATGAGGGGGAGAAATAATAAGAAAGAGAGAAATAATGAGTCTTTTTATTGAAAAGAATAAAAAATATTATGTACGTTAGAGAGAGAGAGAGAGAGAGAGAGAGAGAGAGAGAGTACTGCAGTAGCCGATTAAGGAGACCTATTTTCAGCTTCTATACGCTAGCGGGAGGAATTCTTTTTTACGGTACTTCTTGTAATCATGTAAATGGGATTTGCATATCTCGAGTCCTAATGATCTTATATGCGTGCGAGTGTCTGGGCAGAATGACTTACCGAGAGGGAATGAGGGAGGAAGGGAAGGAGGGAGGGAGAGAGGGAGAGAGGGAGAGAGGGAGAGAGGGAGGGGGAGGGGGAGGGGGGAGAGAGAGAGAGAATTGAGAAAGAAAGAAAGAAGGAAATAGAAAGAGAAAGAGGGAGAACAAGACAGATAGAGAGAGGGAGAGCAAGACGGAGAGAGACAGAAAGAGACAGAGACAAACAAACAAACAAACAAATCGCAACCCCACCCAAAGACTACGGACTGCCTAGAGTGAGGCGGCGCAAGATGCCCCCAACACCCAAGTTGAAGAGGGCGGCGAGGGCGCGACGCGACGCCTCCCCGACCCGCAAGGGAGACGAGTCGTTAGAGCGGGAGACAAGGACTCCAGAAGCGGAGGAGGCACGGACTCCGACAAAATTATGAGAGAAATAATAGCGATGGCCATAACTGTAATAATCATTTTAAAAAAATAATAGTAAATATGTATAATAATGGTTATAATAAAAATAATAATAATGATAATGATAATAATATTAATAACAATAACAACAACAGCAATAATAATAATAATAATAATAATAAAATAATAACCATAATAACAATAACAACAACAATAATAATAATAATAATAATAATAATAATAATAATAATAATTTTCCTCGTAAGATTCTCCGCCCTATCCATTACAAGCCTCAAAGAAATCCCCGACCTTAATCCCTCTCCCTTTAAGGTCGCCGCTCGCATTCTCCTCCGACACGAACCTCGACCATCGCGCCTTGATCCCCGCGTCCCCCCCTCCCCTCTCCCCTCCCCTCCCCCCGACCAACCCAATCAACTGATAACACAGATTATAGTCCCCAGGCTCTCTCGATCGGGACGCCCTCCAAGCCGCCAGCCTAACGTTAAGTGGCGTCCT